>JAODAL010020984.1:0-68122 GCA_025379985.1 Phyllomedusa bahiana | reverse complement strand
TTTTTTGCTCTCCTGGGATTTTAATGGTCATGCGCATATCGAGCTCTATCGAAAAACCTTATGATAGTGGCCGACATGATACGATCGATCTCGATACCCCAACGAAATGCTCAACCTAGTCATCATCATCATCAAAAAGGTGACTTCGTCGCCCTAAAAATTTCTGCTCAGGAGCTGGGGCTAAAAAGCAAGGGGACTGCAAGGCGTTCCCGACCCCCCGGATTTTTGCCGATTGCGGTTCTTTCCTCCCCATCGTAACTGGGTGTCAAGCAGGGGAAAATGTCCTCTTTGGCCTCTTGATCTTTTAACTCCCTTTGCCCCCAACCGTTTTTTGTTAAAAGAGGTCTTAGAAAATGGATTTCCAAGTGGTGGGTAACGGTTGACATTTGGGCTGTTCAGTTGGACGGTTGGTGATGTGTGACGAATTTGGGGCCCGTTTGGGGGGGCGAAGGGGTAAGGGACTGCTGGTGCGGGTTGCATTAACCCTAAAGGGAAAGTTGGCGCGTGTTCGTTACTGAGTTCCGGGGGCCCTGACCAGCGTTGACAGGCCCGGGACAGTCCTGCAACTGATGATCGTGGCATGCGTGTTGTCGCCAGCAGGAAGGGCCCCTTCTCTGTCCCTACCCCCAGTCCTACCCCCTTTTGGGGCTCGCTTCCACTGAATTTTTCGTCCAGTGCAGAAATATAAAATTTGGAAGGTAGGAAAGATTTTTGGGAAAAGTTTTATTAAAGACGGCAAATACGTATTCTCAAATCCTCAAATCAAAACAAAATTGTGGATTCAAATATAACTGAAAAAGTAAATCTATCAAGTCAACAAGTGGCCTGGCCAAAGTAAAAAAAAAGTTCTAAAATTTTATTGGGAAAATAAAAGGATTTTTGGACTATAAATTCACCTGTGGTAATAACAATTGCTGGTTCAAATTTAACGAAGGTGGCTCTATCAACAAATCGGACTGGGCAAAAGTGCAAAAAACAGTTCTGTATGTATTCAGATAAAAAAAAGGTATTTTTGCACTTAATTACCGTGGGTACAAAATTGTGTTTTTAAAAATTTAACTGAAAAAGTAGTCTATCAACAAAGTGGCTGCGAAAAAGTGAAAAAACAGTATCTGAAAATGTATTGGGGATAATAAAAGATTTTTTTGGCACCTTTCAATCACCTGTGGGAAAAAAAAATTGCGTATTCCCATTTAAGTGCAAGTTGCCCAAGAAAAAAGTGTATGCCAAAGTCAAAAAAATATCTGTAATGTTTCGGATAAAAAATGGGGGTTTTTTTGGACCTATAAATTTACCTGTGGTAACTACCAATTGTGGATTAAAATTTTAACTGCAAGGTGGCTCTATCAACAAATTGGACTGGGCAAAAGTGCAAAAAAAAAGTTCTGAAAAGTATTCGGATAAAAAGGTTTTTTTTGGCCCCTTCAATTCCCCTGTGGTAACTCCAATTGTGGTTCAAATTTAAACTGCAAGGTGGCTTATAACAAATCTGGATGGGCAAAAGTGCAAAAACAGTATCTGTAATGTATTCGATATAAAAGGTTTTTTTTTGGCACCTATCATTTTCCTGTGGTGAAAAAAAAATTTGCAGTATTCACTTTTAAGTGAAAGGTTCCTAAATGAACAAAGCTTTGTGCACCAAAGTCAAAAAACACGTATCTGTAATGTTTGGAAAATAAAAGGTATTTTTTGGAAAACCCTATAAATTCCCCTGTGGTAACTACACAATTGCGGGTTAAAATTTAATGCAAGGTGCTCTATCAAAAAATTTGGACTGGGCAAAAGTGCAAAAAAACGTATCTGTAATTTTCGTTAAAAGGTTTTTTGGCACCTATAAATTTTCCCCGTGGTGACTAAAAAATTGCTGTATTTAAATTTAAACTGCAAAGTGATTTTCAACAAAGCGGGCCTGCCCCAAAAGTGAAAAAACCGTATCAAAATGTTTTGGGAAAATAAAAGTTTTTTTGGGGCACCTATCAATTCCCTTTTGGGGTGACAAAAAATTGCAGTATTCACATTTAATGAAAAGTTCCCTCAATGAAAAAAGCTGTAGTGCCCCAAAAAGTCAAAAAACAGTATCTGTAATGTATTCGGATAATAATGGTTTTTTTGGCACCTATCAATTACTGTGGTACTACAAAATTGCGGGATTAAAAATTTAAACTGCAAGGTGGCTTATCAACAAAATCTGGATGGGCCAAAGTGCAAAAAAACGTTTGTAATGTATTGGGATAAAAAAAGGTTTTTTTTTTTGGACCTTCAATTCCCCTGTGGAAAATACAAATTGTGGATTAAATTTAACGCAGGGGGGCTCTATCAAAAAAATCGGGGCTGGGCAAAAGTGCAAAAAAACCGTACTGTAATGTTTCGGATAATAAAGGTTTTTTTTTGGGCCCCTATAAATTCCCACCTGTGGTAACTACCAATTGCTGGATTCAAATTTAACTGCAAGGGGCTTTATCAAAAAATCTGGATGGGCAAAAAGTGCAAAAAACGTTCTGAAATGTTTCGATAATAAAAGGTATTTTTTGGCACTATCAATTCCCCTGTGGTGATAAAAATTGCAGTATTCACATTTAAGTAAAGGTCCTCAATGAACAAAGCTGTAGTGCACCAAAGTCAAAAAAAACGTATTGTAATGTTTCGGATAATAAAAGGTTTTTTTTGGCCCCTATCATTACTGTGGTAATACAAAATTTGCGGGATTAAAATTTTAACTGAAAGGTGGCTCTATAAAAAATTGGGGACTGGGAAAAGTGAAAAAAACAGTATTGTATGCTTTTTTCAAAGAGGAGCCAAAGGCAAAAGGAAACACGCGCAGCGATCTTCATGTGAACGCCGCTGCGTCTTCCTCAACCCCAAGTGAAAAAAATCATGCTAATTGTTTAGATCGTCTCTGGTCTGTTTGTCGGTCCCCGAGACGGATCTAAAAGGCGCTTGTAACACGGAGTGAAATCTCTGTGTGAACAAGCCCTTATTGTTATTATTGCTCATTATCATCATTTAGCATCATTGTTTAATATTTCATTGGTTAAACATTTTGCCAGATAATATCAGATTGAAAGTCAGAATAATAAATACAATTCTAAAAATAATACTGAAAAAAAAAGTCAAGCACAAATTCTAATTAAAGGCTGTCCATGATTTCCTGACTAAAACTATACAGTAAGATGTGTTATATTACAAAATTAGAAAAAAGTTTACCAGTCACAATCTTTACCTTGGACGTAGTTTAAGAGCCACTAAGTCTGGGTCTAAAGAAACCCGATATGCCCTCTGAGTTTCATGTTACTCCTTTGTTTCAAATAGTATTTTCTCAAGTTTTTTCCTGTTCTTTCGCGATGTTACTTCCTTGAAGTCACAGTGACATAAATAATACAAGTGGAAAACAACTTTTCTAAAAATTTTTTGGGCAATCGGGGGGTTACAAATGGCTGAAACCCTTTTTTTTCAGGGTCAATTAAAAAAAAAATTTTCCTGTCAATTTTCCTAAAATTGGAAAAAATTCCTCAGCCCCTTGCAAACTTACACTGGTTATTCACATCCATTGTGACTTATTATAACACTGATTTTTCTCCTCTTTGATTTCTCCAGCTAAAAGTACACATACCACAATAACTTAGATTGGCCACATTACGATACCTGTTGAGTAAAACATGTTACTTTTACTTGCTTAGTCATTTTGCTTCAACTTCTGCTTTGTTGAGACATAAAAGCTAATCTGATGGTGGTATTTAAGCTGCATGATCAAAATGAGTCCCAATTTTGCTATAGAATGTTTACACCGCATGGGTTTGAGTTGATGGAGATTAGGGATTACAACTTCTAGCCTAACTCAGCAGTTTCCACACAAGTCCCCCCAAAAATAGCACTTACTATCCAATTGACTTAATAACTCCCAATGTCCCATTTTCTTCTTAATGATATAAAAAAAATATAATTTAGGAAAGACAAAGTACTTGTTTTCTTATTTACTTGTATTTATATAGAATTCAGCATATTCCACAGCAGCAGGTACATAACTTCCAGATGTAACAGAGATAAGGCCCAGTTGCCAGGAGGCCCACCTGAAGGTAAGATGAAGTTAATGATCACTCTGAATGTTGGAAAATTAAAATAAAAAATAATTTATATTTAAAATGCAAAAGAGTGGTTGATTTTATTTTGTGTTGAAGAGATTTGTAGAACTAGTAATTTATCCCCTTTCCTTCTGTCTTTGGGGTAGGGTCCAGTTTATCATTATCGTGATTGGCAAACCTTGTATGCACATGCCCATAGAGAAGGTTGTCATGCTCTGTGTAGGACCCACCTGCTGGACTCTTAAATTTTGATTAATACTTAGTCCCCCCGGGTACCTGGGCCCCTTGGGGTAATCTGTTTTTAATGTGTGAAAAAGATTTTCACTTATCTTCTTTTCACCCCGCCCTTGGGGAGGGGGTAAGGTTACATATTGGGAGCTTGGAAGCATGTGAGGCTCCTGTGTGTAAATGATACCCCCCTGCAAAATTTCTTTTCAGCGTTTTTTAGGGCAAGGAGCACGGCGCAGCACCATTCCTCATTCAGCTAGACGCCGTGGAGTGTAAAGTTTCAACAGCAGGGATGGAGCTGGGTCCATCCCTGTTATTAGCGGCATCTGCGGGCTGTACTGATCAGCCATATGCCACTGCTGTACATTACTATCTTGATCCGGCAGGTTTTTGGTGTGGTGATTCTGCTTAAAAGCGCGGTGGGGGTTTTGCACTTAAACTCTATCGCCCGGGTTTTGCAGATCGTTCCTTCCCGCCTTTTTTCTGGCTGAGAGGGGGCATTCGGATTAAGACCCCCCCCATTTTCCTTAAAAACATTTTGAGGAAAAGTTCGTCTTATAGTCCAAAAAATATGGTACTGGAAAACCACAAAAATATTCTAAATGGGCTGAAATGTGAAAAAACATACTTGTGTCATGTTTGAAGGTCATATTTCTATGACATACACTTTTCGCTATAAATGTTGTGTTATTTGTATCTTTTGGGTTGATAAAAATTTTGGTATATCTTTTTGTGGGGGTTTCGCAGGACCGTTCCCTGGCTAAAATGCACCGGGGAGGTGAGAAAAACCCCCCCCCCTCATAGCATAATTGGGCCCGAGCATCACCGTCAAAACCCAATTTAATAAAGCCTTCCTAATGGGCCCATATAAACTACTAAAATAATAGTCTACAGTTACCCAAAAAGCTTTCACCAAAACCAGAATCCAAAGGCTAATAGTACCCTTTTCCGCTAAGACCCCATATCACCAGCACATAATGACCGAATACCCAAACACTGGACCAATTTCCCAGCACTAGGCCAATAATACCACCCACCTGGGCCCCTTTCACCAACATATAGTGACGAATAATACAAACTGACCCTTACTGAATGCAAAACATTTAAATACCCCTAATTTCCGGCAACAGTGACCAAAAAGTGGTGGTACCAATTGTAACGGGTTTTGCGACATATAATCAATTCAGTAAATTCTCCAGGGGCTTACAGGAGAATTCTAGGTTTTTTCTATTTCCCTTCTTTTATCCATCTGTCCCAGACCGCCATGACATCTTCTCCCGGCCATGACTCTTCACTGTAAAATTTACAAAACAAACATCTTAGACTCCTCAATTTATCAGCGCTTCTCTACCAATTCCTAACTCTATACAAACTCCCCATCTATAGAACCTCATATGGTAGCCATGTAGTAGCCCCCTGTGGCCAGATAGTTGTCCCTGTAGCCATGTAATATTTCCCCTGTAGCCATGTAGTAGCCCCCCTGTAGCCAGGCAGAAGCCCCCTGTAGCTATGTAGTAGCCCCTTATAGCTGTGTAGTAGCCCCCATGTAGCCATGTTAGGCCCCATGTAGCCAGGTAGTAGCTCCCTATAGCTCTGTAGTAGCCCTCATGTAGCCAGGTAGTAGCCCCCTATAGTTGTGTAGTATCCCCATATAGCCAGGTTAGCCCCCATGTAGCCAGGTTAGTGCCCATGTAGCCAGTTTACCCCCCCATGTAGCTAGGTAGCTGCCCCATGTAGCCAGGTTAGCCCCTATGTAATCAGGTTAGTGCCCATGTAGCCAGTTTACCCCCCACGTAGCTAGGTAGCTGCCCCCATGTAGCCAGGTTAGCTCCCACGTAGCAAGGTTAGCCCTCATGCAGCCAGATTAGCCCCCTTGTAGCCAGGTTAGTCCTCATGTAGCTAGGTAGCTGCCCCCATGTAGCCAGGTTAGCCCTGCCCGGAGATAGCAGAGCGGAGCGACGATCTGCTCTGTAACTTCCCCTGCCGGCCCTCTGTGATCACGTGGGCGGCGAAGTGACGTCACATCACCGGGCCGCCCGTGCTGAGCAGAGAGGCTGGAGCGCGGCACATCCGGGGAGCGTGGACCAAGGTAAGTAAACTATTTCTTATTTTACCTGCCCCTAAGTCTGCCTATATACCCCTTAAGTCTGCCTATATACCCCAAAGTCTGGCTGTATACCCCCTAAGTCTGCCTATATACCCCCCAAGCCTGCCTATATACCCCCTAAGTCTGCCTATATACCCCCCAAGCCTCCCAATACAACCCCAATCCTGAATATATACCCCCAATCGTGCTTTTATACCCCCTATGTATGCTTATAAACCCCCAAGCCTGCCTATATACCCCAAAATCTGCCTATATATCCCCTAAGTCTGCCTATATACCCCCTAAGTCTTCCTATATACCCCTAAGTCTGGCTATATACCCCCTAAGTCTGCCTATATACCCCCCAAGCCTGCCTATATACCCCCTAAGTCTGCCTATATACCCCCCAAGCCTGCCTATATACCCCCAAGCCTGTGTATATACCCCCTAAGTATGCCTATAGACCCCCAAGCCTGACTATATACCCCCAAGCCTGCCTATATACCCCCTAAGTCTGCCTATATACCCCAAGCCTGCCTATATACCCCCTAAGCCTGCCTATATACCCCCAAGCCTGCCTATATACCCCCTAAGTCTGCCTATATACCCCCCAAGCCTGCCTATATACCCCCTAAGTCTACCTATACCCCTAAGCCTACCTATATACCCCTAAGCCCGCCTATATACCTCTCCAGCCTACCTATGTACCCCCATCCTGCCTGCATAGCCCCCCAGCCTGCCTACATAGCCCCCATCCTGCCTATATACCCTCCAGCCTACCTGCATAGCCCCCAGCCTGCCTACATAGCCTTTCAGCCTACCTATTTCCTCCCCAGCCTGCCTATATACCCCCAGCCTGCCTATATACCCCCAGCCTGCCTATATACCCCCCAGCCTGCCTGCATAGCCCCCCAGCCTACCTATATACCCCCGAGCCTGCCTATATACCCCCCAGCCTGCCTATATAGCCTCCCCCCAAGCCTGCCTACATTGTTCCCCCCAAGCCTGCCTATATAGCCCCCTAAACCTGCCTATATAGCTCTAAGTCTGCCTGCCTGAATAGCCCTATAGCCCCCGTGAAGCCTGTCTGCCTACATAGCCCCTATAGCCCCCCAAAGCTTGCCTACCTATATAGCCCCCGAAGCCTGCCTGTCTACATATATGGGACCCCTTTAACTACCTAAACCCTACCTATATGGCCCCTATAGCCCACCTAACCCCTGTCTACCTGTATGGCTCCCTATGGCTACCTAAACCTTGCCTGCCTAAATTGACCCCATATAGCCAGGGGGGCAGGTACAGGAAAAGTCAGGATTCTAAGATATTTGTGTCTAATTCTGCAGGGACAAGTGGTCGGGAGATGTCATCATGATGGCGGACTGGACCGGATGCAAAACAAAAAGGAAAGTCAACGTCTCGTCAGAGAAACGTCACCTGTGAGTCACAAGATGCAACTACACTTCATATAATCACTTATATGTCTACAGAGTCTGTGTACACTGTTATCTACCACTATATGGTCACTACATGGCGGTACTATTGGTCTTTGTAGACTGACCAGTAATAGTGTAGGGGTATTATTCAGTCTCTTTATGGTGGTAATTTGTGGTCTTGTTCTGGCGGTATAATCAGGTTCCTTTGTAGTAGTGTTATTGGTAATGTTGGTCTTGGTATAGTGGGCTTTGTTGGTAGCAGTATGATGGTGATATGTATGGTGAGGTATTTGCCCCTTGTATTATCTACATTATTTAACAGCATGTCCTGGTAAATGTATGCGGTCAGGGAGGTGGGCGAGGGGGGGGGGTAGGAGGCCCCCATCCAAAAGTTTGCTTTTGGGGCCTTGGCATCTCTAGTTACGCCCCGGAGTGTCGCTATTAAAAGTATGGTGATAAACATTGAAAAGGCTGCAACATTTGGTTCCTTTAAGTGGAGGAGGGGATTGAGGATCTGAAGTTAGTCCAATGATAATCTAGTATTGATGGTGTATCCTGAGCAAACTTCAGTTTTAGAGAGAAGGTAGCCATAGAGATCAACTAATAACTGGTGTGAGCTCATGTAAACTTTCCCAATCAGCCACCATAATCAGAGAAACCAACATGTGTACACTAATTTCTACTGCAGCAGCACTCAAGTGAATAGTCATTCATATGACACAGGTTCTTGCTGAGTCCACCAGAGTTGAAACTTCTTGCAGTGGCTCACATTTCTGGTTCCTAGAGAGGAAAAGTCTGATTGGATCTTACAGGGAATATAGATAAGTGTTATCCTAATGGAACATCCCTTTAAAGTAGACTGGATGAAATGAGTAGCAGTTAGAGACTTACAAAACTGGGAGAATCTTCTTTCCATTCAATGGAAGGAAAAATGTTGGTGTTATATAATGTATGTTGTCCTCCTGTTTCACTTTTTTTCTTTGTAGCTAAACATAGATCTTAAAAACTTAAGGGCAGTGTTCAGTACTTACTTGGAATAAGCAATAAAATGCATGAGTGGCATTTATCCAGTCTGAGCTGTCAAATGTTGAAAACGAAAAACCATCTAATAATGAGAAATAATTTATTCTATTATCTTTTAATAAACCCTCAAGTTCCTTTCTATGCATAAAGAGTATTAACATGGCCTACCTTGTTTATTATTTGACCAGCTGTGAATTCTTGACTCCAATTTAATTTGGCTAATTTTAGCTCTTGTAGGATTGAACCTCTGCCAATGCTTCCTCTGATCCTGTAGCTGTGTAATTTTCATTAGTTAAACCATCACTGAAGAGGAGTGAAGTTGTTCTTCATTTTCATACTGTGGCTGGCTCAAGGTTTTAAATTCAGCTGAAGTAGTATATGAATATGGGTTATAAGATCAATAAACATTCACATTTCCTTCAATGTTATTCCAAGTGAATAGGGCTAGCTGCAGTTCCCTGTAGATCCAGGTGGCTGGAAATGAACTTCTATCTATTCAGTCATGGCCAACCCCTAGTACTGCATGGGCCTGTTCTCGCCATGCCTCCCTGTTTTCCACAGCGTCTTTCAATTGGTTGATATTCATCCCTTTGTCATTCTAGATGATATCCAACCAATGACCCTTTAGTCTCTCTTGTTACCTTTTGCCATTAACATACTAGTAGCATTTCGAGGGAGTTCGCCCTCATCACATGACTTAAACAGATCAGTTTCTGTCTGGTGATCTTACCTTCAAAGGGCAATTCTGAGTTTAAACAATGAAGAACCTCTTTTTTGGGGATCCAAGCTGTCCATGTGATTCATAGAACTCTTCCCCAGCATTAAGTATCTATTTTTCTTCTGTTTCTCTTCATGAACATCCATGTCTAAGTCATAAGCTGCATCTGAGAACACAATGGAAGTGATCAATCTTTGTTCAATGGTGACTAAGACATCCTTGTACTTCCAACAGCTGCATTGCTTCGGTCCTAGAACATCGGGGGCTCTCTGTTATATTTTTTTTTCAATAGGGCTGGGTTCATGCAGCATTTTGCAAGGCACATATATTTATAGATAAAAAAATATTCTTGTCACTTATTTTAAGTGTTTTCCACTGTCTACACTGTGCAATGAAAATCAGTGAAGAAAAATTAGCTTATTTTAAAAATCTCATTAATGTAGGATAGCATAATACCTTTAAATAACAGTCATGCAGTTACCAAATAATATTCCTCTACATGAAGCAAATATCTCACCATACATGTTACCATCATACTTTTACCAAAAAGCCCATTATACCAAGACCATCAATACAAATAACACCACTACATGAGGATCAAATGAAACTGCCAGCCCATGAGCACATGCGACCACCACATAGTGACTACCAGCTGTACTCAGGCTCTGCAGATGTAAAAGCGATGACAGTGCAGTTACAGCCAATGACTCACAGGAGATGTCTTCTCTGATGGCAGTTGATCATGTTCCCTCCGGTCCAGACCACCATGATGAATTCTCCCAGCCACCATTCGTTCTTGCGAATTTATCACACAATAATCTTCACTTTTCCAACAGCTACCTACACGTGCCCCATCTCAATACAAACTTCCATTCCACAGTGCCCCAAATCGTGATAACGAGCCCCTTATGTCCCTTATGGCAGAATCCAACAAGCAAATTATACTCGTTGTGTGGACATAACCTTAGAAGGTAGGCTACAGTGGAAGTTGCCAAAAGCAAGCCTATATTTCATGACATCTGTTTTGGACATTTGAAAGATTTCCTTTATATGCACACCACAACCACAAATACAGTCAGGCCTGAATGACCATGATCTGTGGCCCTTTATTAGAGTTAAGGGTTACATTTATGGACACATAAGATGTGAGATTGACCATCCTGGTATTGATACAATAGCGATGCTATTTTTGTGCCATAAGGATGCAAAAGCCAATGGAGATTAAGACCAGAATTCCCAATTCTAAAAATGCTGCAGGGAATTGTAGACAATGGGAGATGTGTTACACTACAAAGCCACAGCTGAATGGTTAATTTGTGAGATTTGGCCGAGTACAGATAGTGAGGTAAGGGTAGGTTGGTGCATACAGATGCGTCAGAGCTGAGTTTGTCATTCATAGATGCAAGTGAAATTGTCTATGAGGCATAAATAGTGGATTGGGAAAGCAAACAGAACATTTTACAAAATCAGCTGAGGTTATTACTATGAATCCTGCTATATTTAGGCTGAACATGTTTTCAGGATGCCCTGAGACTTTCAGTCTATGGACAGATCATCCACATGGACCACCAGTAGTAAAGAATTTCAAGTAATGGTTTCCCATCTAAAAAAAGAACCACATTTTAAACATGGTAAACAAGACGAGCCCCAGAATATAATAACATGAATACACTGGAATGCAGCTATAGCATAGGCAGCATTTTTGATTGTACTCAGTGCCTTCAATAATAAACTAGACACATCTAAAATTAGACAGAATTTATTCATCTGTGTTCTATATTTGGTAACATTAGAAAAACTGCCGACCTTAGGGGTAAATGACGTTGCTTAACATTTCTTGTTTATGCTTCACAATTAAAATCCTTGGCTTTGATTTGGAAACCTCTGTCTGAGAAAGCCCTTTATAGATTATTCAATCTATCAGCACACATTGCTCACTGGAGATGATTAAGCAAAGGCTTTCATGAAAACACCAACCACATCATTCCTGCTGCACTGAGGACATGGATTCTGGATTTCTTGATCATACAGGAAAAGGGTAAAAATAACACGTATGCTTAGATGCTTTTGAAAGTTAAGATCTCCCAAGACAGGAAGAAAATGGTCAGGTGATGACATTTAATACCAAGGTTAAGAATTACAGTCACTTGTGGACTGACATTCACCTTGAAAATATCATAACTGCAGTTGCAGCTTTTCATCTTGCTCTGGAAGGAAAGTTGTTAAAATGTAATTCCCTGAATTCCCATAAAGGGAAAAAATTACAGCTTAATACAGGCTTCATAACATGCCCAGATAGATATGCAAAAAGTTTTCATACTTGCAAAACTTGCATGGGAGTAGTTGTATAAAGACGCCTCTTGGCAAAATTTGCATGTTCTCTGGAGATAGTAGAATTGATTCCTCATAGCAAATTAGAATAATATTGCATTCTGGAGTATTCCTCAGTAAGAAAGAGAATTATGGAGATTTAGCCTTAAAGCACTTGAAAGGATTGTCTAAAGAAAGAAAAAGTATGTTAATAGAGGGGAGTGGGAGTCATAGCAGAGAGTCACCCATTCATGTGTCATCTATTTGTTTTTTATGACAGCAAAGAATCTGTACTGTGTGTCCATCAGTGCAGTCACACCTGGGCCCCAAAGAAAGGGGGAAGGACTCTCTCTGCGACAAAAGGACTTGCAGTGATAACCTGGGTGAGGCACCACTGGGTGAGGCAACACAAGGGGACAGAGTTTACTGCAGGGAGTTGTACCAAAAGTCATTACTGAGAAAAATATTTCAATTTATTCTTGTGCATTGTGATAGCTAGTATTGCTGAAATAGCCCTCTGTTTGGTTCAAGAGCAGTTTGACCAAAGTTGTGACAATATTGTGGTTTGAGACGTCCCTAACCCATATCCCATGAGAGCCTATACGGGAAAATGTCTGCATGTGCTTTTTTTGCTCATCTAGAAAGCAACTGCTTTCATGGCACATTGGGGGAACATCTGGGCAACACCTAGATACCTCAGGATTAGGTTGGTCCTAACTTCAATCCTAATCCTTACCCTTTATCTATGTTACTGATAAACTTAAACATATTAAAGCTCTATAGCCTTCTGTACTACCTTTTAAACCCTTTTGTTAGCACTGTCGCACTGTCCCTCTATCAAGCTCAGCTTGGAATAGTAGAGCTGAAATGTAAAACACTGCTGTAGAACCGCCCACAACATGAACAGGAAGTGTATGTCTAAAGCTGGTTGTGAATAGCAGGCTTTGTAAAACAGCATGGTGAAAACACCCTTTAAGCTTACTGTGACAGGAACTTGTGAATTTTCTATATTGGATGGAACATGTGGTGTTTTAAGTGCTTACATAATCCTAGTTTCTGATCTTCAGGCCTCTAAAGGTATTTATAAATATACAGTTAAAGAAAGGCAATTTACATTCTCTTTTAATTCTATGGTTTTACATTTCAAGACATAATTAAACCCATACAGCCCTTAAAATGTCTTAAAATTAAGTAAATACAACCTCAGATGAACAACACACAACAAATTCCACATTTATTTACTTTGTTATTCTTAATTTATTTACGGTCATGAACTTGAGCATTAACATGCTCAGGGGAGTCTGAAATGGAACTTGTTTACTTTTTTTTGCACTTTGTCTGAGCACTATATGGTCTGAACTTGGAATTAATTTGTTGGCATATCTACTGTCAACATAATCTGAATTCTGAACTGTTTGGAAATGGTATTGCAAACCTTTCCATAGATGAACAGCAACAATCAATTAAATAAGATCTGTGCTGATGTCTTTCCCCCTAGTGTTGTGTTAACATGCCTGAATGCTACAGACCAACACACTGCAAAAACTTTTGCCTCTATAGAGGTGGCCACACTTGCTGATTAATTAATCAAAAAATCTGATTAGAAGCAATTTACTGGCTGCAATTTGCTCACTTAGGGCGACATGTATGACTTTTGATGCCCAGGCTCCATTTTTTTTAGCGCATTTGCAGCACAGAATGTGCTGAATCTATGAACCTGTTCTACTGCGGGTCATAGATTTAGCGCTTTCTAGCTACAAAGCGACACTTCTGGCTCAGGTAAACCACTTTTAAGAGGTTTACCTGTTCCAGCAGTAATGCACCTGAATTTGTTGAACTAAAGCTATAAATGTGTAGCTTCGTACGGTTGTAGTGTGACATGCTTCCAGCACACCCCCGATCTCAGGCACATTACAAAGTGTAAATGGGGCTGCGCTAGTTTTCGGGCTGAAATACATACATGTCGTCCTTCATTACTACGGAAGAAGTAACAGTGTCCATCGTTTTTAATCCGTACCGCCGCAGCCATTTATGACCTCCCTGACAGAGCCCCATTTATGAAATCTGATGTGTCACTTTTTGTGGGAATAACGTTTTACTACCTTTACCGATGCAGGAGATTCAGAGAATAGCTTGTGACACATTGTTCTTTAAGTTGGTAAGAAATTTTGGTCTATTCAATCCTTGTTTATTTGTGAGCAATATCAAAATATTGTGAAAATTTTGAAATATTTTCCATTTTCAAAGTTCCAAAAATTTCTCTGTGTAGGACAAGGCACAGCTGGGAATACTGAAGTCACAGGAAGCTAGGAAACCTTTGTTAGGCTTACGGGCTGCTAGGGAAGCCATTGGCAGCCGTGATTACATTGTGTACAGGTACGTCATGCTACCGCAGAGACAGAGGGGGCTTCCTGCCACTATATTACCCCTAGCTGCAGCAATCACAATTGATTCTGGCAGGTAAGGGGTTAATTTCATGTGTCTGGAGTGAGCTCTGACCATGGGCGACACAGCATGGGGCCAGCTATAATATACATCTGGTTCCATGCTGCGATCGTGCGGTAAATGCTTGAGAGCCTGCACGATGTCCAGGACATATCTGCACAAAGTCACTCCACGCTAGAACTTACAGGTACATCCAATGTCGGGAAGGGGTTAAAGACTGTTTTACAATTTGGTATTATTTTGTTAAATAAATGTAATGCTGTTGGCCTTTAAATTAAGGTCAAAGTCAAATTTGTCCTGAATGCAAGCAATTTGAATTAGGTTGGCCCAAAGTAAATGTTAATATTAAATGCTAAATATTGAGCATAACCGTAAACCTATTCCAAATGTGGGGTAAGTGTAATTTTTTTTTTTTTTTTTTTAATTGTTCAATTTACCACTAAGCAGTTCTGATCGCCGGTGTTCATGGTATAATTTCACTTCCAGTCCGCCAGACCAAAAGTGTCATAGAGACAACTTCCTTTTCTCAAGACTCACATATTCTTTGTCACAATTCATACCACTTACAAAGGACTGAGAGAGGACTGTAATTGATATCATAGGTAGATCTCAACTGAGGACCCAAAATGAGAAACACAACAACAATCCATAAAACAAAAAAATAAATCCCCACTACAAAAAAATCCAATTGTCATGGTTTGGAAAAAATAACTCCCGTCACATTGCTGAAATTATGGTGGAAAATAAGTATTTGGTCACCTACAAACAAGCAAGATTTCTGGCTCTCACAGATCTGTAATTTCTTCTTTAAGAGGCTCCTCCATCCTCCACTCATTACCTGTAGTAATGGCACCTGCTTGAACTTGTTATGGTGAAGACCAAAGAGCTTTTGAAGGACACCAGAAACAAAATTGTAGCCCTGCACCAGGCTGGGAAGACTGAATCTGCAATAAGCAAGCAGCTTGGTGTGAAGAAATCAACTGTGGGAGCAATAATTAGAAAATGGAAGTCATACAAGACCACTGATAATCTTCCTCCATCTGGGGCTCCACGCCAGATCTCACTCCATGGGGTCAAAATGATCACATGAACAGTGAGCAAAAATCCCAGAACCACACGGGGGGACCTAGTGAATAACCTGCAGAGAGCTGGGACCAATGTAACAAAGGCTGCAGTGCCAGACATGTCCCCCTGCTTAAGCTAGTATATGTCTGGACCCGTCTAAAGTTTTCTAGGGAGCATTTGGATGATCCAGAAGAGTTTTGGGAGAATTTCATGTGATGAAAAAAAAGTAGAAATTTTTGGGTTTAGAAACAAAATTTTTCTGTTTGAAAGAGAGAGAAGTGAGTTGCATCCAAAAAAACCCATACTCGGTAAAGATGGGGGTGGAACAATGTTTGGGGGCTTTTTTCTCTGCAAGGGCCCGGAAAACAGGACAAACCTTTCCATCAGCAAGGGATCAAAGATGAAAGGGGGGCTTGGTTTTCTGCATGACAATATCCAAGCACCTGCCGGGCAGTGAAGGAGTGGTTCGTAAAAAGCATTTAAAGGGCCCCTGAAGTGCCTAGCCAGTTTTTCAGATCCAACTCCATAAAAAACCTTTGGAGTTTTTGAAAGCCCGTGTTCCCAGTGACAGCCCAAAACAACTGCTTAGAGGAGATTATGGGGGATTTGCCAACTACCAGAACAGGTGTCCGACTTTGTGAAGATTAAAAAAAAACTTTTTCCCCCTTGTCATTGCCCAAAGGATTGTAGCAAAGTATTGAGATGTCAGTATGTTAAGCCCCCAGGTGCCCCATGCAAATTTTTTATCAAAAGTATTTTTTTTGATGTGCGAACCATATATTGTTTCTAAAGTATTGAGATAAAACTTTGTTGTTGACATATTTTCCCCACCTAATTTGCAAAAAAATTTCCTTTCAAATCAGACAATGTGATTTTCTGCTTTTGTTTTTCTATTTTGCTTCATAGTTGAGGTCTCCAAGGAGTCAATTACAGGTCCTCTCATCTTTTTTAAGTGGAAATTTTGAAAATTTGGGTGGTGACAAAATGCTTTTTTCCCCACTTATGATAATATCCTCTGGAAGGCTGGACATTGTTAAAAAACTGATGATTGTACAAAACCCAAAATTGCACATAAGATATATAAAATAAAAAAAATTTGAGATTTTAGTTCAATGTTTTGCCCAAAAAATGTTTAGCCCCCTATACCAACGGGTCTCAAGGGGGGTGGTCCTACTCTATTTTTATCTCTCACTTGAGTCCAATTCAGACTTCTATTTTGGTAACAGACCTCTAAACAGAGAGAAAAAAAAGCACCAACCTTTTTGCATATGCACTGATATAGCAAACCCGTAGGTGGGCGGGTGCAAGAGATCAAAATGGAGGCATCATTCCTCCCTAATAAATTTCAATATATGCCCAAAAGCAAATTAGTTTTTGCACAAAAAAAAAAAATTTTGAAAAACAAAGTGAACCTGGGTGCCACTGGTGGTTTGGGGATATTTTTTATATATATATATAATAATTTAATATTATTAATATAATATTATTATATAATATATTATATAATATAATAAATTTTTAATATATTATTTATAATTTTAAAAATTTACACATTCTACCCGTGGACAACCCCCTCAGTAAAGGGCATCAAAACAATACGGAAACCCCTTTAAAACTTTTTTGCAGTACATAAAAAAAAATTGGATCTAAATTCAATTTTTGATCAAAAAATGTTTTAAACCCCCCCCGACTACCAATGGGATCTCTTTTTTTTTCTCACTTTAGTCCAATTTAGATTCTCATTTGGGTAACAGACCTCCTAATCCCGAGAGAAAAAAAAGCACCAACCCCTTTTAAGTTCTGCACTGAATAGCAACCTGTGGTGTAAATTAAAAGTGAAGGTAAAAATAGAGTAGGACCACTGCCTTGAGCCCCCTTGGTAGTCGGGGGGGCTTTTTAAAATTTTTTGATCAAAACATGTAAAAAAATCTCATAGTTTTTTTTTTAAAGTTTTGTAGATAGATAAATGCTTTTTAAGGTTTTTATGTATTGTTTGATAGCCTTTTAGTGATGGTGTGCCCCTGGTATTGGAATGTGATATATATTAAAATTTTATTTTATATTATATATTAAAATTTTTTTAATATATAATAAAATATATATTATATATATAATATATATAAATCCGCAACCAGCCGTGCACCCCGGTTCACTTGTGTTTTTCAGAAAGTTTGTTTTTTTGTTCAGAATATACGTTGCATTTGGCGTATTTCTTTTAAATTTATATAGGGGGAATGAATGCCTCCCTTTTGGGCCCCTTTCAGCCCCGCCCCCCTCCACGGTTGCTATATCAGTGCATTTTGCTTTTTTAAGGTTGGTGCTTTTTTTCTCTTGGGTTATGGGGGTCTGTTTTACCCAAAGAGAAAACTGAATTGGACTCAAATGGAGGTAAAAATGAGTAGACCCCCCGCCTTGAGAACCCCTTGGTGGGGGTGGCTTAAACTTTTTTTATGAAAACATGTGAACTAAGAAACTCAAAATTTTTTTTGTATTTTTGTAGATAAATGCTTCTCTAGAGGTTTCCATAGACTGATAAAGGCCCATACTGAAGCTCATCTTCTTCAAATCTTAAACTCAGACTGAGAAAATTAAATGAAAACCATGAGAATAAACATTGCAGCATGTTCCATCACATAGTGTGTTGCAGAAATACAGCGTGCTTCATAAAGGCTTCATATGGTCCCACATGGAATCCTCGCTAGTCTGAAATATATAGTAGAAAGCCACAAACATAGACCCTAAGGGAAAATGGATTTATAAACTGTAAGTTTAAGGCTCTATTTTCCCAAAAGTTTTGGAGCTAATTTTTCCAGGAAATCTGCTGTGCCTTACTTTTGAAGCCCTCCAGTATGTTGCTGTTTTAACATAAAGTAGAATACATTATCCATATATCCCCTTGCAAAAATTTTTTTTTGGTTTTGGACCTTTTTTTTACCTATAATTGTTTTTGCAGCATGTAAATGGCCTTTTCCCCATTTCTAGCCAATGTATGAAGAGTGTTTCTCAGGATTTTAATTTTTTCTTTAAAAAAAGTTTTTTAAAAAAAAGATGTATGAGGTTTTGATGATACATCGGCATTTAGATCACACAACATTTTTGAATGGTAATACAAACAGAACAGATTTAATTACACAATAAACCCCCTTTGCCGTTTTTTTTTAGCTAAATTATGGATTTTAAAAAAAGAAAATAATACAAACAGCTGTGAATTCTGTAAACATCTAGCCGTTTTGACAGTCTAGAAACAAGCAAAATTAATTTGTTATTAAACTAATATTTAGAATACTAAATATTCTGTGGTATTTAAATTTGGGTTTTTTATTAGTAGACAAATTGCTTTTGGTCATATATATAATAAATTTGCTATTTTGGTCACACTGTGTCATGTCAATGTATACAGTATAACTTAAAGGTGAAGTCAGTGCTAACACTTAGTAACTCTCTGGCTTGTTGAATAACTAAATCTAATGACTAGTGACTGATCGTTACAAGGGACAGTTAAAGGGAACCTGTCACATAGTTTATGCCCCCCTTGCTGCGCATAGCACATGCTAGTGACAGACATGCTGTTTCCAGCGCTGTGTCCCTTATTCTGTAAGATGCTGTAGTTTCAGAGCATTTAATGCTCAAATCTGGCAGTTTGCAGCCAGAAAAGAGTCCAGCTCATTCATGAGCAGGGGTTAGTCCCACCCACCCAAGGCTAGCTCTGCCCGCCTGACAATTATTCATATGGGTCATGAATTAAACGGACTAATTTTCTGGCTGAAAACTGACAGATTTACTTTATTAAAACCTTTAAAACTAAAGCATTTTACAGAATAAGGGACACAGTGCTGGAAACAGCATGTCTGTCACTAGCTTGTGCTGTCCAAAGCATGGGGGCAAAAACTATGTGACAGGTTTTCTTTAAAGGATACTCAACATTTTCAAAATCTTTTGACTGGTCAAAAACCAGCAGCAGTATCAAATCTTTATTTTGCTATCAGATCACCTCTATATAGATGCAGCTTTGTCATTTAATGGGTTTAATGCAGCAGTCCTCCTCTGATCTCTACCAGGGATCTGTACTTTTACCCCATCACTGCCCTAGACCACCAAGGATTCTTATTATGGTATGTATTATAATTAATTTTGGGTATACAGTGTGTAAAATTAATTTTGGGTGTTACTGTGCAATATAATTTATTTCTTGCTTACAGTGTATAATGCAATTAATTTGGGGGAATACAATGTGAGATATTTATTTTAGGAGTATAATTATTTTATGGTGTGAAAAGTGTCAGATAACTTATTTCAGGGGTAGAGTGTATATTTTTATTATTTTAAGAGGTACATTTCCTGATGTAATTCATTTTGGGAATACAGGGGTCGAAATAATTAATTTTGGAAACATACATGATATTTATTTTAAAGGGCACAAAGTGGATGTAATTCTTTCTGGGTGTAATTATTCATTTTTGGGTAAGAAGAAATTAATGTATTTATTGCATGACATTATTAATTATATTAATAATATAATAATTAATAATTAAATTTTAGGGGTGATTTGATTGTTTATGTTTCCATTTTATTTTTCTTTCTTTGTGTAGATTACATATTTAAGAGTGTAGTGACAGGGGCAATTCATTGTGCAATGCTATATTCTATGCAATATGGTTGGTCAGTTGCGATATTGTATGTGGCCTGTTTTTGCGTGCCAGGGCTACTTAGTCGTCTCAGTCTAGTTGTCTGCACAGTTCTCGCTATGATTAGGCAGAGAGACACAGCAGCATTCTGCCTGATCATTACAGGGAGAAAATACAATATAAACAATGGACAGCACTTCAAAAAGTAATGGTGGTTTATTCAACCCAACGGCAATGTTTCAGCTCTGAGCAAAGCCTTTCTCAAGCAGTAACACACTTGCAGTCTCTGAAAACTGACAAGCAACGCTCCCCCATAGACTTCAATAGAAAATCCGTGCAACAGTCCCCACTGCACAGATTTTCCGGCAGATGATTTTTTACGCCACAGGCGGTTCGAAAAACTTAGAACATGTTCATTCTTCCACCCGGTTATTGGGCGGAACATAAACATGTTTTGTATAGAGGCCCTTCTCTGTTTTGCCACTCACCCCAACTGGTGCACAACTAACCTAAATGCCTTTAAAGCCACACTTTTATGCCTTTTAATAGCAGGTTGCAATTCTGTTAAAGGGGTTTTGCCAGGACGTGCCTTATCTGCTAAGAAGAAAATGTAAACAAGCCAGGGAGCTGAGAGAGAGAGAGAGACAGGAAGCCGAGCACAGAGCTGCATAAGGGATCGTGTGAAATGCTCACTCAAATAATCAAACTACAACTTGTGGATTCTATATATAAAAGACAACAGCTTTCTCCACAGCAGCTTGAAAAACGCTTCTTCATGTTCTCTGTCATCAGATAAAGCAGGGATCTACTCAGATAATCACACTACAGCTAGTGGATTCTGTATACAAAAAACAACATATTTCTACCCGGTGCCTTGAAAGCTTCTGCAGCTCAGTCTCATCAAATAAGAAGCTTTCCAAGCCTGGCCAGCAGCTCTTGTCAGGTCGCATCTAATAGAAGCTTTGAAGTAACTCAGGGCAGGTAAGGCAGCCTGTAGCTCTCTCAGGCTGCAATTTTTGTAATCACATATATTTAGAAAAGTGATTAAATACCCATTTTGGAGGATCCCACGTCAACATTACATCGTGGCAAAACCCCTTTATATTATGGTCGGCGAATAAACAGAGTCTCTATCTTTAACTCTTCTTTTCTGTATATTTAGTACAAGAGAACAAATGAACAGGGTAACAATCACATAAATGTATTTGGATAACTCGTACGCCAGTACATCGGTTCAGTCCTTATATGGTGTAATGGTCTCTCTTTGGTGGCTCACTTGCAGGACTGGAGACTCCCTCTCCATCCACGCCTGTCCTGAGACCTCACAGGTCTCCTTCCTTATCTCTGTACAGGGGCACTAAACAACCCCTTTTCTTGCTTAATAGTATAGGCCACACAAATTACCCTCTCAAAATGGGGACATGCCACACTAACCTCCCTTCTGCTTCTTCTTTCTCCTCTGTCTCTCCAACTTCTTCTGCCTCTCCAACTGCCTTCTCTCTGGTAAATTACTTTGTCAGCCACAGCACTTCACCTTCTGTGTTCTGACATCATCTACTGGGCAAGAGGACACACAGCAGCCTCTTGTTACAATCCGTCTCCAAAATTTGTTGCTTATTTATTTCTTTACATTACTTTTTAGCAGTGAGAACTGTTTCAGAGCTCCAAATTCACTGCAAAGATATAAAGGTAATCATTCTGGTTGTACCTCTTCTTTATGGGCCCCATGCCTATATGCAAGAGTCCTCACTGTCTGTGATGTACCAGCCAGCCTAAGCAACTACTACTCGCTGTGTCTGGTTCACTTCTTCTATGTGTAAGACTAGGTGCAGCAATCATGACTGATATTCCTTGTATTAAACCTTCCACAGCAACTGAGATTTATCTGATCTGACAGTATCAAATATGTAGCATATTGCTTTTATATTAAGAAATATTGTCTGTCCAATTGTGGAAAAATAAATGTTCTTAGCTTGAGTTGGACCACACACATTCAAGTCTCATGATTTACGTGAGTCCAAGACAATTTAAAAGTACATTTGTTTCTGTAATAGTTTATTGGTAGTGAGAATGTGGAGTGGAAAGATGAAAGACATAACTTTTTTCTGCTGACAATTTAACTTCCAGTCTTTATAGTTCCCTGTCCCATAAAAATGGAAATAAGACAACAATTTAAAAAAATAGAAGTGGCTCTACTATTTATTATCTTCTATTGTATATTTTTTATTGCAAATATCTATCATTGATTGTAAATATGAAAGGATAGATCGGCTGATACTGGGAGTTTCTCATATCACAACTTATCTATTATAGACTCTCAGACTCAACTTTGCTCCAATTATTTATTGATTACAACTGTGTATATTGTGTCATGGATGCCCCTGCAACCCTCGTCCCAGGTCGCAGGCGCATCCGTGCCCCGATGCCGAGCGGCGCCCCGTCCCGCACGTCGGGTCGTGGGTCCGCTCACTCCCCTGCCGGTGCCCAAATCCACTTACCCAGCCACGCTCCTGCCCCGTCAATCTCTGTCCCTCGGCGCGCGCGTTCCTGCCCCAAGGGCGCGTGCGCGCCGGCAGTGTTAGATTTAAAGGGCCAGTGCACCAGTAATTGGCTATTGCCGTGCACTTCCCCTATTTAAGCCTGCCTCTTCCTAGCAGCTTTGCGGATCTTTAGTGCCCTTGCCTATTGAGAAAGCATTCCTGTAGCCTTATCTTGATTACCTTGTACCGAACCCTCTTGCCTACGTTTACTGAGTTTTCCAAAATGGCGCATTTTGTCCCTTTGCGAGGCCTGCCGTCTGCCCCCTCGCTTTGCTGAGCTATTTTTTCACCACATTTTTCGACTACATGGACTTCCCCTGCAGATCGTCTCAGATCGGGGGGGTTCAGTTCGTTTCCAAATTTTGGAGGGCCCTTTGTTCTCAACTCCAGGTAAAACTCGACTTCTCCTCAGCTTACCACCCCCAGACAAATGGCCAGGTGGAGAGAGTCAACCAGGTTCTGGGATGTTACCTGCACCATTTCGTATCGGCTCGGCAAGATGACTGGGCCAACCTACTTCCATTGGCGGAATTTTCATATAATTCCCTAGAATCGGAGTCCGCAGGTGCCTCTCCTTCTACATTGTGTATGGTCTGCATCCCAGCCACATCTCCCGCTGGCATCCTCGTCTGAGGTTCCAGCTGCTGACACTCTGGTTCAGGACATGAGGACCATCTGGTCCCTGACCCGCCAATCTCTGCTCCGTGCTTCGGAGCGCATGAAGGCGCAAGCAGATAAAAGAAGAAGCCGCCTCCTGTCTTCTCCCTTGGTGACAACGTGTGGCTGTCTGCCAAATATGTCCGCCTCAAAATCCCTACCTACAAACTGGGACCCCGCTTTTTAGGACCTTTTGAGGTCCTTAAGCGCATAAACCCGGTGGCCTATAAACTCCGGCTCCCACCCACCATCCGCATCCCAAACTCCTTTCATGTCTCGCTACTAAAACCCATGGTCCTGAATCGTTTCTCTCGGAAGGCAGTTCCTGCTTCGTCTGTGGCTGATGCTTCTAATGTCTTTGTGGTCAAGGAAATCTTGGGTATGAGGAGGACTAGAAGGAAACAATATCTCTTCGTTGACTTTAAGGGGTTCGGGCCCGAGGAAAGGTCTTGGGAGCCGGAGGAGAACATTCTGGACCGCAGTGTCATCCAGAGATTCCTCCACGCCAGAAAGAGGGGGGGGGGCACAAGGGGGTGGGTACTGTCATGGTTGCCCCTGCGACCATCGTCCCGGGCGCATCTGTGCCACGATGCCGATCGGCGCCCCGTCCTGCACGTCGGGTCGTGGGTCCACTCGCTCCCCTGCCGGTGCCCAAGTCCACTTACCCAGCCATGCTCCTGCCCCGTCCGTCTCTGTCCCTCGGCGCGCACCTTCCCGCTCCATAGGGCACGCGCGCCGGCAGTGTTAGTTTTGAAGGGCCAGTGCACTGGTAATTGGCTATTGCTGGGCACTGCCCCTATTTAAGCCTGCCTCTTCCTAGCAGCCTTGCTGGATCTTTAGTGCCCTTGCCTATTGAGAAAGCATTCCTGTAGCCTTGTCTTGATTACCGTGTACCGAACCCTCTTGCCTACGTTTACTGGCCGCAAATTTCTGCCGCCTGCCCTGACCTTCCTGCCTGCCCCCGACTACGAGCCTGCCTGACGAATCTGTACCTCGCCTACCCTTGGCCGCCACCGCAAGCTAGTTCCGCCTGTGGAAGCGAACTGGTAGATTCCCGCCGAAGCAAGTCCATCCCGCTTTGCGGCGGGCTCTGGTGAATACCGGGACCTACTTATATTCCGCTCCCTGGTGTGGGCTTCCACCATCACTTGCGGTGGTCCAGCAGATCCACTACCGCAGACCGTTACATATTGCGAGACAGTGACAGGCTAAGTTATTGAAGGGAGGTATGTTTCGCAGAGAATACTCTCTGTGTGGCTTCAGGGAGCATTTTGGGGTTGGGGTCACAACCGCCCCCAGACCAGACCCTTTTTTTCATAGCCCTGGGGGTTTAAACCCCCATTATTAGTTAAAATGCTCCAAAGCCACTTAACCCCAGGGGTTTTTTTGGGAAAAAGTGGTCAAATTATGGAAAGCCACTCCACTTTCCCTAGGTAAAACTGTATAAGGCTCAAATAAACCGGGCCCCGGGCAGGATTGTGGATGGCGGGGGAAAAAATTCCCTGTTTGCAAAAATGGGAAACCACCAATCTGGGTTAGTGACTGGTTCGGGTTTTAAAAAACGAAAAAAAGGCTAAACCCCTGTGAAATTTCATCTCAGTCAGGTTTTTTTTTCTGTTTAACCTGAATTTAAGGCTTTTTTGTCTTAAATTTTTGTAAATATTGTGTTATATATTTTCATTGGACAACATTGAAGATATGACACTTTGATAAAATTTTAAAAAATATTCAGGGTAAGCTTTGTTTAACAGTGTAAATTTGGTGTCCCCCCTCAAAAAAAACTCAACCACACCCCCCCAGTACAAAATCGCTGGCAAAAAAAAGTGATATCCCCCCAAAAATGAAAGTAACACATTTTTCACAATTTGCCATTTTTTTTTCCTCCAGGGTGTCATGTGATTAGTTGGGGCTAAAAAAGGGTTTTTAAATGTGGAAGGGGAGCAGTGTTTTAAAAATTTGTTTATCGCTCTCATACTCCCAACGGCACTGGAATTCAAAATTGGGCCCCCCTCATGGCAAAGAACCAAATGAATCGAAAAAAAAATTTTCTCAACAGGTGGCCTACCTAAAAGGGAAGATTGGCCAACCACCCTGAAACTGAGCTGCAGCGAGGGCCAAGCCCTACGGGGCGGTTTTACAAAAAACAATTCCACCAGAAAAGGCCCACCAAAAAGCCGACCAAAGAAAGTTGGTGCATCATATCGAAGAGGTTTTTTTCAAAAGTGTAGTGCTGTAAACATTTCCAAAGGGTTAAAGGAAGGCGTTCACCCCCTGTCACCCCTCAGACCTTTTTGCTTACACTGCATCAAATTTACCTGCAGGGAGTTTCCCCCAGAAGAAGCCTCTACAAAAAGTGATGCACAAGAAAGCCAGCAAATATTTTTGCTGAAACAAGCAGATAAGACAGTTTACAGAACCATGTCCTTCTCTGAGGGACCGAAAAAACTTATTTTTGTTCAGATGGTGTCAAGCAGTGTGGCAGCCCCCAAAATGGGACAAAAATAATAAAATAATAATAATAATAATAAAAATAATAAAAATTTTAATAAAAAAACTTTATTTCTTTTAGCCCCAAAAAATTTTCCCACAATTTTAAAAATTTAAAGGGGTAAACATACATCATTACCATTAAAAGTCTTACAAAAGGACACAAGGGTGTGAGGCCCGCTCGGAGAGCTTACAATCTTTAGGTTGTATGGGTGAAAAAAAACGGTAAGAATCCAATTTTACAATGGTCCGGCCAGTTTCATAAATAAGGGGGGTTTTCCCAGAAAATGGATAACCTGCCACCCAGACTGTACATCATATACAAAGTGCCTGTGAGTGCCCAAGTGAGGGGTGAAAGATTTGGGGATAGCATTTAGGGATTTGTGGGCCAGACCGAGAGATGTTTTTTCAGGGGCCCCTTAAAACTTGGGGGGTTGTAAAATGGCCTGATCCCCGCGGTACCCATTTTTTCCAGAATTGGGCCGCCGTGTGAAATCTTGTGGGCGGAAAGGGGTTCGGATGATTGAAATGTAGTCTGATACATCAGCGAGGGGGGAGAGCACGGGGTAGGGGGGTAGACAGAGACGGGGAGGAGTTTAGGAAAAGGGCAGCGCGGTAGCTTTATGGGAGAGGCTGAATTTAACGTATCCGAAATGGATGGGAAACCCATGCATGACTGACACGGTGAGGCATCAAATAGGGCTGGGAAAAAAAAGCCTGGCTGCCTTCTGGGACGTTTTGGAAAGGGGAAGGGCGAAACCCCAAAAAAAAGGGTTGCAAGACCCCAGACGAAAAAAAGAATAAAAAGCAGAAAAGAGATTTTGAGCTTTTCCACAGGAGAAAATGGACGGTTTTTGGAGATTTTCTTGGGTGGGCGGTGAACAGGAGGGGGCCCCAAGGGTTTGATAAATGGGGAGAAGTCAGATAAAATCAAAATAAAACCCCTAGACACGGCCGCACCTAGGAGAAAGGGGGCCCGGACAACAAAACGAAATACAGGGGGGGGGGTTGGTTTGTAAGGGGAAAAGACAAGAAGTTCAGTCTTAGTGAGGTTTAGTTTCAGTTTTAAAGACATGATGTCAAACAGCGGACAGACAGTCACTGGTGTTTTTGTAGAAAGGCGGGAGTGATTCCGGGGAGGTAAAATTTGGGGTTGTCATCCGCTAGAATTTACGGAAGCCAAATCACTGATGGTTTGTCCAATGGGGCTGGGTACAAAAAAAGGAGAAAAACCTAGAACTGACCTGGGGAACTCCAACACAAGAAGAAGAGGAAAAGGAGTCGAACCAAAAAAATGAGACACTGAAGAGCGGCAGAGAGTGGGACGAGAACCAAGCAGGCGTGTCCCGGAGGCCAATGACTGACATTGCTGAGGGAAGTTGGTGATCCACGGTCAAATCTGCAGAAGATCCAAGAGAAGCAACAAAGGTAGTTACCCTGAGTTTTGCTGTTTGGGGGATTTTAACTTTTAAATAAAGGCGTTTCCGTGGATGAAAGGGGGGAAACCTTATTGCGTGGTCAAAAAAGAGTACAGAAGAAACGGGTTAGGCGAGAGAGACCAAGCTTCCAGGAGTTTAGAGATGAAGGCAGGTTTAAAACTGGTCGGTAGTTATCAGCACAGGACGGGGGCCCAAAAGGGCTTTTTTAGTAAAGGGGGGTTTTGATGGCGTTTTAAGGAAGATGGAAAAATCCCATGGGGGAGAGAGGTTACAGATGCATAAGGTAGAGAGGGGCCCCGGAGAAATAACTGGCCCAGGGGGGATGGGTTTGGGCAGTAAGCAGGTTTGGGACGAGCAACAGAGAATCCGGAACATTTCTTCCTCTGTCGTTTGGGTCAAGGGCTGCGAGTAGATTAGAGGACTGCGGGAGGACGAAGGGAAAATTTTTTGGGGACGGAAGTTGTTTTGGCCAAATTTCAATTTTGTCTTTGAATGAGTGGCCAGGGCTTCAGCAAGAGGTCGTGACCGGGGGCCTGAGCTTTGGCCTTGAAGGGAGTGGAAGTTTCCCCAAAGAGCTTTTGGGGTTTTGTGTATGTGGAAATAAGGTGAAATATTTTTGTTTGGCGCAGGAAGGCGTGGGATAAGTCCTAGCAGAATTTGTAGTGAAAAGTCTGCAGTACTTTGACTTTCTCCACAGAAAGGGGCCGCTCAGCACACCTGAACCCCTGCGGGAGAAAACAAACCGGGGTGTGTGGCCAAGGCTGCGCGTCTGACTCCTGTTGGTGCGGTGTTGGAGTGGTGCCAACTGGGCCATGGTTTTTTAGAGTTTCATTGTAACGGGTTTACAGCCTTTTTCTGGGCAGGAGGGGAGGAATTGGGGCAGGAGACTGATGGTTCTTGGGTTTTTGAGTATTAATGGACGGGTATTTTCTGAAAGGGTAGGGCAGTTTGTCCCAAAAAGGCTGAAATTATGATAATGAAAGGGAAGTAGTCTTGTTACAGTCAAACTGGTTAGGATGTCATAGTTTTGGGGCGCAAGAGTTTCTCCACGGGAACTACTTCATTGAGGAACCATGAAGTCAAAAATTACTTGACATACTGAACAAGAAAGATCACCTCAAAAACTAACTAGCCCCATGGGAGTAATCCAGCATGATAATGTCCAAACCCCTCCAAGAAACCACTTTTCAAATTTAAATGAAGAGTAAGTTTTACTGGGCCCAAGATTTAACCCGACCAAACCTAATTGAAAACCTCCAACCTCCACCAAACCCATATGCCATGGGGGGAGGAACCTAGTTACTCTGGCCCAAAGATTAAGACACTGGGTGGGGAAAAAAATATGAAAACAAAAAAAATTTACACTTGGTAAAAATTTTTCCTTTTCACTTTGGATGTACTCACTTTTTTTTCCAAAGGTTTAGACAGTGGCTGTTGTTAGTTAAAAATTTTAGGCACAACAAATTTCCACGTTTACAATTTTTTACATGAACTTTTTTACAAAGTGTCAAAACTTTTTGTGTTCCATGAAAAGATTTAATATGATATTTACAAAAATGTGAGGGGTGTACTCAGTTTTGGGAGATACTGGACATACTGACAAGGAGAGTATTAATCCTTTTATATACATTTACATCATTGGTAAGAATGATGGAAGCCAATTGTGTGAGCTGCTGTACATTCCTGAAAAATAACAGAGCAATTTTAACACCTTTAGCTGCTGGTGTGATTTGTAACATAGAACTGCTGGAGATAACTTCAACATCAGATGTTGAACCCCTTAAAAATCATGGTCAGTAGTGACCTTGGAACCGACGAGGTTAGACATGGAGGACTGCTCCTTCCGTCACTCCATTATTTGTCTGCTATTGCAGGGGTGCACAATATTTTCTGGTCCAAGGGCCACATTGTCATTGTGTACCTCTCCTAATGGTTGCAGTAAATCTTAGAGAGGTAGTCCCTATCTGAGATCTTTATGGCACTTGAGTTGTAAGCACCCAAAATGGCTGAGAAATCTTGGTTCCACTTTAGGGGTTGTCACAGATTCGAGAAAGAATATATAATGAGCCTATTTTCATTGTAGCTTTTGAGGGGGTACAGAAGTGGTTGTTTCACAACTATAACTAGAGAGAACAGCGTACATATACTCCAAATCATCTCCCTCGGGGGCTAACCTATCAATAATTTTTTTATGGTTAAACCCCCTGGGTCAACATGAATTTCAAAATAAATACTCCCCTTAGGAAGAAATCCCAAAATAAAAAACGTTTTATGGGTTGCTTATTTAGGTTGCTTAAAATAGCACATAGAGACCTATATTGCAGTCAAACAGTGCCCACCATAACAGTGCCAGCTATACACTGCCCACCAAATAACCTCCATACATGCCCAAACATAACAGTGCCATCCATTACAGTGCCTACCAAATAAGTGCCAGACATACATTACCCACCATAACGGTGACAAAAAATATAATGCACACCACCACACTGCCAGCCATAAAGTGCCCAATATAACAGTGCCAGCCGTAAAATACCCACCATAACACTGACAGCCATTCAGTGCCCACCATAACACTGCCAGCCATAGAGTCCACCAAAACAGTACCCGCCATACAGTGCCAGTCATTCAGTGCCCACCACAACACTGCCAGCCACACAGTGCTCACCACCAAAGTGCTAGCAATACAGTGCTATCCATTCAGTGCCAAACAAAAAACACTGCAAACCCTACAATACCCAACATAAAGTTCCTATTATAGCACTGCCAGCCATACTGTGCCATTTATACAATGCCTTCATATAGTGCTAACCATACAGTGCCCACCATAACAGTGCCCATCATAACAATGCCAGTCATAAAGTGCAAGCCATACAGTGCCCACCCTAAGTCTGCTAGCCATATAGTGCCCACAATGAAAGTGCCAGCTATACCCTACACACCCTACACGTCCAGTCATACCATACCCACCATTCTGCTGCCAGCCATTTAGTGCCCACCACCACAGTACTAGCCATACAGTGCCCACCATAACAGTGCTCAACGTACAGTGTCCACCATAACACTGCCTGCCATACAGTGACCAACATAACAGTGCCAACCATACAGTATCCATTACCACACTGTGCCCACCATAACATTGCCAGCCATACAGTGCCCAATACCACAGTGCTAGCTATACATGGCCAGCCCTATAGTGCCAGTTATTCAGTGCCCACTATAACAGTGCCAGCCATACAGTGCCCATCATACACTGCCATACATAGAGTGACCACCCTAACAGTGCTACCATTACAGTGCCAGCCATACACTGCCAGCAACACAGTGCCACCCATACCCATGTTAGCCATGCAGTGACCACAACAAAAGTACTAGCCTTATAGTGCCCACCATAAAAATGTTAACCATACAGTACCGACCATAACAGTGCCCCACAGTTGAATGCAACTATAAGTTGAATATTACCTTCTATAGTATGAGGACAGAGAAAAAGCATGTTTGTGCCCTGATGTCTGGGGGCTGTACAGAAAAGTAATGGAGGCCACATGTTGTGCACCCCTGTACTATGGCATCTGAAGTCCCTAACAATGGCTGAAGTTCTCCTATGTACCGAAACCTGAAAGGCCTCACTAGAGACAGTGACAAGGACACAACCACTATGGAATGGTAACAAATAGTTCAAGGATATTGTATGTGCAGCCTCTCTACTTTTCATCCTCCAAAGTATCAACACCTCCCATTCCTAAATATTTCCTTCCTAAGAAATCCTAATTTTACCCCTATATTTCACTACTTTTGGGCACTGTCTTTTCCTTCCCCTCTTTAGGTATTACCCTATCCCTCCCTCCAAAATCACCCCACCATTATAAATAGAGATGGCGGGATTTCTCAAAAATTAGATTCGCCGACTTCGCAGAATTTTCCGACAAAATTAGTTTTGAACCGAATTACTTTGGGATGAATCGCGTTAAAAAACAGCTATTTACAGGCTGCACAGAGCCTGTAGGTGCTGTAGAACGTTGTGCCATGCTTAAATATGCAGAGGGAGCTTAGTTTGGTCTTCATACAATGCTGGTTTTAGTTGAAAACGCACATGACTGCCGCCGCTCTTAGAATCGCTTCACTCTAAAATTCCCTGGGCACTTAATGGGGCAAAACTGACCAAAAAACTGAAGTGGGAATGCAGCCTGACAAGGTAACGTCAGCGCCAGCTGGAAAGAAACGAGCTGAGGGCTAAGCTACTACTGCGTCAAAGAACACAGTAGTAGGTTACTGGGGCCACCACAGATCACAGCACAGTAAGGGGGGAATGGCAAAGCCACACCGGGGAGCGGAATCTATAGTAGGTCCTGGTTTCACCAGAGCCCGCCGCAAAAGGGGGTGGATTGTGCGGGGAGGGAGTCTACCAGGTCGCTCCCCCTGACTGACTTGCTTTTTGGTGGCAGCCGAGGTGTAGCGAGGATACAAAATCGTAAAGGCAAACTCGGAGTCTGGAAAAATGTAAGGTCCCGGACGGCCCCAAGGATTTGTGATCAAGGGACGGAGGCAAGAGGTACGGTAAAACGGATATGAAAGACGGGGGTAAAGGAGGAGGCCGAGGCGGTTTTTACTTTCTGTAATTTTGGACATACGATTCAAATTTTGTTTATAAAGACCCAAAACCAGTTTTGCGTTTTGGCTTTTGCTTACCTTTCCCAGTTTTGTAAAAATTTCCCTCACTAATGGCACCAAATGCAAAATAAGCACCTAAAAATTCCTGCAGTTAGGGTTCCTTTCAATTAAGTATGCTGCATTTGAAAAAATTTGGGTCATGCAAAAATGGTTTAAAAAACTACCATATTTTACTTATAATAAACTGCGTTGGAACTTTTTTAGAATTAATGTGAAGCTGATGGGTAGAATTTCCTTACCCAAAAATTTTTTTTTTTTGGAACGTAAGCAAACTGCTGGGGTTTCTCTATAGTACTTGAGTTTGTCCTCCATTTGGACCGCTTAGGTCCAACGGGTGAAGACCAGAAGCATCCTTGCCGGATGGTGACTATTTGGCTGTAAATACCCGGGCAAAACAGCATGCTGGGGAAATGTGGCATGTGACTTGAGGGTTCCCGCCTCCCCCCGGTTAAACTGCCAGGGTCTTTGGGGACAGTGGCACAATGACAGAGTGTGGGACCCGGGCAGCAGCCCAGCAGCAGCATGAGGTCAGGAGTGGACAGTGCACTTTTGGGGTCACGGCAGCAGCACGCAGCACATGAGGTCAAGAATGGCAAAATGACAGGTGTGGGATAAAAGGCAGCAGCTTAAAAGCAGCGCATGAGGCCCCGGGAGAGTGGCCTCAAGGGCACGTGTGGAGGTGAGGGCTAAAAGCAGCAGCAGCATGGAGGTAGAGGTGGAAAAGGGGCAGTTGGATTTCACGGCAGCACCCTAACGCAGCATGAGGTAGACGTGGCAAAAATGAAGGTGTGGAGGTATGGCAGCAGCCACAGCGCAGATGAGGTCGAGGTGACACTTACACGTGTGGGGGTACGGCATCAACAGCGAAGCAGCATGAGGTCAAGAGTGGCACAATGGGGTGGGTAAAGGGAAAGCTGTCATCAGCATCCGATTTAGGTTGTGTGATGGAGCTGGTCTGCTCCTACCCCCCCACCCCACCTTCCCCAGACCCCGGGGCGTGGTACGTGTCTTGAAAAAACCCCCGGGCAGACCTGAGGGGGTTGGACCATGCTGCCATAGGCGCGGCCAACTGACTTTAGGGTTTTTTCTCTATATTTGGTTTGTCCTCCTCTAGCAGCGGGAAAAAAAAGGGTTTCCCATTTTGGAAAAGTAGTGAGGGTCCAAAGAGGGTGGGGCCAGAAAATCTCTGTGTCGGATGGTTCTAACACCCGTCATGCCAGCAATCAGCAGCTGCGGGCCATGGCGCAAGTGACTTGAGGGACCCCCCGCCCCCATCTCCCTGTAAGCCCGTCTTGGGGTCATTGCCTCGTCTTCCCCATCCCCTTACCCCTTCCGTGATCCTGCTCCTCCTTATGTCACCCGGGTAAAAAAAACCATTTCACCCGCAAAGTTTCTCCAATGTCCTCCTCCCTTTTCCTCCCTTTTCCCCGTTCAGTCTCCACCGGACTAGTGGCCCCCGGAGCAGTCGCCCCCATCTCCCGTCCCCCGCCCAGAAGATTTTTCACATCTTTCCAGGATGAAGAGTGGAATACCCCTTATTTTTCCCGTACCTGGCGTACAAGTAAGTCGCCTCCTCAAAAAGGCCTCGTAAACTGAGGTGTCACGCATGAACTGCCATGGCTGACATCAAAATTACCATGCTATCCTGTCTGCCGGATATCAAAAAATCGTTAATGGCCTTTTTCTGTTCTACGTCGGCCCGATCTGAGGCTGGAATTCCAACGGGTGGAAAAATCGCATATCAGAGTGTGTTTGGGGGGGGCCGTTCTGCCGCGCAATTGAGGATGGTGTTCCCGGGTTTGTGGAAAAGGATAAGGGCATCAAGTTTCTGGCCCTTTTCAAATCTTTGAAGATGGTGGAAGACTTTAGGAACCTTTTTACAACTAATTGAACACATGGCCCCTGCAGGGGGGCATGGACCCTCCCTCCTTGGTGCAGCCGGCACCAGTTACCCCATTGTCCGTCACCTGGTTCGATTTTGCGTTGGGCGGAGGAAAGCCCCAACATGATTTTTGCTGCATGCGCGGAGCAGTTTTCCCCCCCTTTTGACTTTTTCGCGAGGCAACCGGGGTAGAACTGGTGAACCCGTGCCTACCATTTTGGGGGAGGGGGAGCAGTATTGTTGAGGTGAATGGTGGTGGTGGAGGAGGAAGAGGCGGCTTTGGCGCGGGGAGGAGCATTTTGACAACTGGAGGAGATAGCTCCGTCTCCCGTCCAAGTTGATGGTGTGGTGGGCAAAAAAGCACATTAACCCTTTCCACAAAGGACATGTATGGCCCTGACCCCTTTACAGTCCCCACTCCATGCGGCCTGCACTTGGAAAAAAACCGAAAGTCGGGGGGCCCCCCTTTTTGTTTTCAATTTTTGTGGACTGGTACTGCCTTTTTTGGAAAAAAAAATTACGGCTTGGAAAATTCCCCTTGGGGGCGGCACAGGCCCTAGTTCTCTGAACGCTCAGAGTCCCCCATTTGGAAAGGGAGGGACTGCAGTACCCAAAATTTGGCAGGGCAGGTCAGTTCCGCACCTTAGGGGGTTGGACCATAAGTTGTCTCTTTGCAATTTTCCTTTGAACACTGCTGGCGCCATGAGTCGAGGGACAAGAGCTCGGGACGGGGAAAATGATGTAAAAGAGAAACGCTCCCTTCTGCAAAGGTGGTGGGCCTTGAGGGGTGCAATGGTGCGTGCCAGGGCGCTCCCTTTTCTGCGCAGGGCAGGTGACACCACTCTAAATTTACTTTTTCTCCCAGGCCCCCGGATGGTGACACTGCCCGGTTAACGGAGGCCGGGGTCCCAAATTTTTCCCCTGGCCGCTTCACTTCTCCCCACAGTTCACTTCCCATATTGGGCACTTCCGGTGTTTAGCAAAGAACTGCCACCTCCCGGTAGTGATTTTAAAACCAACTCTCCGCCTGATCTACCCCCGCTGCCTCGTGGCTGATCATCACGTTTTTTTGGATTTTATGTGTCCCCCAAAAAGGGTCTGGTTGCGAGGCTGCCCTAAAAACATGACCTCCACCCGCCTTCCACATCCATACTTTGCCGCCTACTGCAAAAAGGGGGATATTGGCCCTTTTCTTCGCTGCCCAAGTAGCTGCGGGTTTTCCCAAAAAATTGTTCATCCTCGTTTATGTGGTGCTGAGCCCAGACCACATATAGGTCTCTGGCTGTAAACCAGATGGGAAGTGGGGGTGGGGACAGGTGAGGCCCCCGACCCCTCCGGGCCAGCCAACAAAGGGTTGTGTCTTATTTCCCGACTCTTGGGGGGGGTTTTTAGATGTCAGTGGGGGGAAGTGGTGACCTAGTCAACCCAAAAAGAACCCTTGGGTTGGGGGTCAACACAGGGCCGCTAGATGGCAGTTCTGGCCTCACCGGTGCCCCCGCTGTGACGCCCCTTACTGTGCTGCGACCCGTCCTGCTCCCGTAATTTTTGTGCCCCTGCCAGCAGTGTAGACCTGCCACCTTCTGTTGACTCTGTTGTTCAAAAAATTTCAGCTTGTTTAATGAAAATATCTGTATTAATAAATACCAAATGTATTTTAAATCCAAAAGAACCCCTATGGCCCTTGGGGTAACCCTTAGATATAAATTGCGCTACGGGAAATCCCCAGGAAAAAAATTAACGGGTATGTGACTTGAAAAAACTCAGTTTTTTTTTCTGAAAAAAAAACCCAACAAAATTTGTTAAATTTAAACCCTCGGATAAAAATTATGTTTCAGAACAAATTAAACTGATAGGGGTTCTTTTAAAAACCTTTTCTTTTATTAAAATACAAAACACAAAAAACGTTTAAAATTTAACCCTAGGATTTTTTTTTTAAAATGTACAAAAAATCACCAGGAAAAATTTTTCTCATTTTTGGTTTAAAAAACCAACCATTTTTTTTTCGACTAAAAAAGCAGAAACACGTTTTAATTTAAACCCCCCCGAAAATTAATTTGCGCTCCCGAAATTCAGAGCAAAAAAATTTAACTGGTTGTGGTTTTGAAAAAATGTCTTTGTTTTTTACAGAAAAAGAAACCCAAAAACCACGCTTAATTAATCCTGGGATTTAAAATTTTTGCTACAGAAATAAACCGGGAAAAATTTTCCCGTCTTTGGTTTTTAAAAAAAACCCCATTTTTTTTACTGACTAAAAAAGCAAAAAACCCCCGCTTAATTAACCCTGGGAAATTAAAAAATTGTGCTACAAAAACACCTGGAAAAATGCCTCTTTTTGGGTTTTTTAAAAAAGGGGCTGTGTATTTTATAATTTACAAAAGCACAAACCACCTTAAATTTAAACCCCCCGGATTAAAATTTCCTCAGAAAACAGCAGCAAAAAAATTAACTGGTTTTTGTGGCTTTAAAAACGGGCCAAAATTTTTTTTTACTGAATAGAAAAGCAAAAACCCGCCCTTTGACAACCCCCTTGGGGTATGGAGCCCGGTTTGGAAAACCCCCCACTGGACTTTTAATTTTCAATACCCCCAAAAATTGAAACCCCAAAATTTTTTAACAGAAGAGGAGCATTTCCCCTGATAAAAGCAGTGGGAACCCAGTGGTAGTGATGGGCAAATTTCGCGACTATTAAAATCCCCACTTTCGTTTTATCGGGTCGATAGTCGATATTGTCAAATTTTCAAGGGCGAAAATTTTCCCATAGTTGATAATAGTTTATCGCCGATTTAAAAATAAAAAATCCTTTTTCATGGGGAGAGGAAACAAAACCTTTATTCTTACACCCAAACGGGCTGGAGAAGTTGGAATTAACTTTCCCCAAAAATCAAATGGGAAAGTTTCTACATCTTAGGCAACACACTTAGGGTTTTTTAAAAACCCAGAAAAAAAATCACACACCATTCACATCCCTGTCTTTTTACCACAGCATGACCCTTTTAAACCCCCGCTTTAAACCCCCAAATTAAAAAAGGGGAGAAAGCAATATGAATTTTAAAAACCCCCCATTTTACTTTTAAATGGACATTGAATATCCCGTCCCCGGGAAAGCAGCATGACCCTTAAACCCTTTTTACCCCAGAATTTAAAAAATGGGGGGAAAAAAGGAGTCCCCTTTTTAACCCCATTTTAGTTGAAATGGTTTTTGGGTTTTTCCCGTCCCGGACCGAGATGACCCTTTTACCTGTCCCCGGGAAAAAACCCCAAATTAAAAAAAGTGCCGGAAAAAAAAGGGCTTTCAACCCCCATTTTAGTTTCCGGTTTGACCCATCCCCCCGTCCTGGGCCAAAAGCATGACCCCCCAAAACCCGCAAAGACCCCCAGTTTAAAAAAATGATGGGAAAAAAGGGGGTCTTTCAAACCCCCATTTTAGTTGAAAATGGACCCTTGAGTATGCCTGTCCCGGGGCCGAAACAGGGAGGGGTTTCATTAACCACGAAAAAACAGATTGGCCCGGGTGTTCTTTACTGGGGAAATTTACAGGGGGGCCCCGGGCCCCAGCGATGACAGGCCTGAAAGGTCCTTCAACCGATACCCCGGGTTTTCATGTTTTCGCCAGCACTGGAAGAAACACTTTCTCCTCGTCCCAACCCCAGGTCCTACACCCCTTTTGCTGCTTACCACCTGCATTTCATTTTCCCTGTTCAGAAAAAAAAAAATTTAAGAAAGTATGGGGAAAATTTTTTTACAGTTTTATTAAAAGGGCGGGAAATTTAAGCTATTCTTAAATCCCCTTTTAAATTTTCCCAGCCAAATAGGTTAGAAACTTTAAATGTTTCTAAAAAGGAAAAACCCGTTTAAAAAGCGGGGCCCGGGGGGGAAGAAACCAAAGACAAAAATTTAACATGTTCCCTTCAGTCCCCGGGGGTTTACAAAAGGCCCAGAGGAATAGGAAAATTTTTAAAAAAAAATCATACAGGTGCGTATCTGCGCCAAACCCGAGATTCAACGAGCCAAAATTAAAAATTTTTCTGAAGTTACCCGGATGAAAAATTGAGTTTTTTTCGCAAAACAAACAAGAAAAGTTGCTATATTTTAATTTTTTTTTATTTAGAATTGTCGTAACGGGGCTATTTGAAAAAAACTAGGGCCCCCACCACGGGCAAACTCTATTTTTTTAAAAATTTTACGGGAAAAAAACGGTGGTTTTTTTCACCTTTTTAAAACACCAACAGTTTGTAAGAATTTTTTGGTTTTTAAAATTTAAGTTTAAAATTTGGTCTTTGAACAAAACTGGGTGGGACCAAAGTAAAAAAAAAAACCTATTTTTAAATTATACGGATAATTAAAAAGGGGGTTTTTTTTCAAAATATGAAATTACACCTTCGGTTTAATAAAAAGTTCTGGGCCCATTGTAAGTACAAAGGGGTCCCCCTTTAACAAACTGGGCTGCACCAAAATGAAAAACACTAATTAAAATTTTGTACCCGATAATAATTTGGGGGTTTTTGCACCTATGAAATACAACAGCCAAGTTCTTGCAAATTTTTGTATGGTAATTAAAATACAAGATGGATCTTTTTAAAAAAAAAATGGGGCCCGGCAAAAGTGAAAAAAACCTTTTTTAAAAAGTGTACAGATAAAAAAAGGTGGTTTTTTTTTCACCAAAGAAATACAAACCCGGGGTGACTAAAAGGTTTTGTATCCTATTGTAATGGCTTTGAAAAAAACTGGCTGAAAAAAAAAGTTAAAAAAAAAAAAAAAAAAAAAAAAAAAAAACCCGAAAAAATTTTGTTACTTAAAAAATACATGCTGAAAAAATAAAAGGGCTGTATCCCAAAATGGGGGACCCCCAGGGCCCCCAAAAATACAAAATACTTCGGGACAAAAACACTTAAAAAACAGCATTTCCCAGGGGTGCCCCAGGGGCCTGCAGGGGGCTGTAGAACGTTTTTCCTCCCTTTTAAAAATGCAGAGGGAGCTTTTGGGGTTTTTGGGCTTCACAATGTTTGTTTTTTTAGTTTGGGAAAAGGCCATGCTGCCACCGCTCTTTGGGAAATTTCATCCATATTAAAAACCCCTGGGCAGTAAGGGGGGCAAAAAAAAACCAAAAAACTGAAGGGGGAATGTAGCCTGATTTAAAAAAATGGCAGCGCGGCCCGGAAAAAAACCCAAACTGGGGCTCAGGTTGGGGCCCTCCCGTGACAGAGTGTGGAAAGGGGGACGGCGGCAAACCACAGCACAAAGAGGTCAAAGGCACAAATTACAAATTCCCGGAGGGGGGAAAAAAGGGAGTAGGGCCCCAAGTGGCCAAAAATGAAGAGGTGGAGGTCCCACAGCGGCCCAGCAGGGAACAAAAAAGATCGGGCAGTGGCACAATCACATTCTGGGGTTTGGAAAAACATAGTAGGCCACAGAGGGGGCAAAATTAAACACGTGTGGGGGGAAACCGGCGCAGCAGCATGGGGTTTTCCCAGGGCAAAAATAAACATGGGGGGGAGGTGGCGAAAACGGGAAAGAAAGGGCCCAGAGTGGCACAAGACAGAGAGTGGAGGCCCCACGGTAGCACACCCAATGGGGTCAGCAGGGGGCAAAAATGACTTTCGGGGAGAAGGTAAAAAAAGGATTGGGGCCACAGAGGGGGGACAATGACACATTATTTAGGCACGGCAAGCAGCCTCAGCAGCAGAAATTAAGGTCAAAAAGGGGGCAAACAATGCCCAAGAGTGTGAGGTAAACGGGCAGCACCCACAGCAGCATCAAGGGGTTTCAGACAGGGCACAAAGACACAGTGTGGGGTTCACGGGGGCACAGCACAGCATGAGGTCGGACAGGGGCACAATGCATTCTGGTGGTTTGGAAAAACAGTGGGTAGGCCATAGAGGGGGCAAAATTTAACAGAGAGGGGGAGGTCATTTTAAGCAGCAGAAATGAGGTCAGGCAGGGGCACAATGACTTTCTGGAGGGCAAAACAGTAGTGGGCCACAAGTGGCCCCCATGACACAGGGGTGGAGGCAGGGGCAGCAGCAGCATAGGTCAGGCAGGGACAATGACACAGTGGGAAAGGGGGAACCGCAGCAGCACAAAACAGCACCCAGCAGCATGAGGTCAAGAGGGGCAAAATGAAAACAGTTTGGATTCAGGGAACCAGCAACAGCACAGCACATGAGGTCAAATTTTGGCACAATGACAACTGTTGAGGTGGGTGGAAAATACCAGTCCCTTTGGAAAAAGATTGGGGTTAGGAAAGATGGAAAACTGCCCAGCAGATTTGGGGCCCTCAGGCGGGTGGCGGCATCAGACTAGGGGCTGAGGCAGGTATTTTAAAAAACCCAGATTTGCCCGCCAAAAGGAAATTGGTGGGGAAATCCGGGCCCCGATCCACGCCTAAATTCATCTTGACAAAGGTCCCCCTTTCCCAAATTTTTCCCGGGGACAATTTGGGTTCTCCTTGGGTAAATGACCCCCCGGGGGCCGCACGAACACCCCTCTGATGCCACACAAACCGGGGCAGGGCGGGAACAGCTTCCTCCCTGCAAACTCGGCAAGTTGCGGCCACAAAACCATTTTGGCTCCCCAGAAGTTCAGGGGATTTTCTAATTTGGGGGGCAGATTGCTGTCCATGAAAGGGGCCAAACCAAACCTGTTGGGTTCAGGGACTGCTCCAGGCTTGCTGCTGTTTGGCGGCGACTGCCCCCTCACTAGGGGTAAAAGGAAGCCGCCATCCGTGACTCCAGACTTGGGTTGTTTGCTGATTGAGCGGGTCCCTGCTCCACCCCCCCCCCCGCCTTTCCCACACCCCGTGGCAAATACGTGACGCTGAAAACCCCCCCATTCAAACCTGTCAGAGGAGGGACGATGCCGCACATGGGCCGGGGCCAACTGACAAAGGGAGGATTTTTTCCCTTTTAAAATTTGAGTTTGTTCCCCTCTCAATAGCGGGGAAAAAAGGCTCCCATTTTGGACCGGTAGCAAAGGGCCCAATAGGGGGAGACCCAAAATTCCATCCCCTCCCGGGAAATCTGACTTTTTGGGTTTTTTCCCCTACCCCACCAAATTTCAGAAATGCGCGGGCCATCTGCACAAGTGACTCCGAGGGCCCCCTTTGCCCCTTCTCCACTATAACGCCACGGTGCTTGCGGGAAGGGCCTAAAACTTCCCATCTCCATCTACCCCTCCAGCGGCTCCGGGCTCCCCTCTCTTTTTAAATTTGGTTAGAAAATCCACTTAAATTTCACCAGCCCAAAGCTTCTGCTCCAATTTTCCCCCCCCCTTTCCCCCCATTTCAGTCCCCAGAGGACTCATGGGGCCCGGGCGAGATGAAGCGCCAAAATCTCCAGCCCCGGGGGGGCCTAACAGTTTTTTTCATCCCGTAATCCTGGCGACTGCCCAAAAACGTGGCCTCCTCGAATGGCCCCCAACAAACGGCGGGTTTGTCACGCATAGCTTTCATTTGGCTGCATAAATTACACAGAGGAGTACCCCTGTCCGCCTGGATCATCAAAAAATCGTTAATTTGGGCCTTTTTCTTTTTCATTTATAGGGGCGGTCCAACAGTTCAGGCTGGAAATCCAACTGGTGCAAACAAACACTTATCAAGTGTTTTGGGGGAAAGGGCCTTTCTGGGGCCCCGGGAAATTTGAGAAGGGGGGGTTTCCTTTGGGTTTGTCGGGAAAGGATAAAGTTTTTTGCACAAATTTCCTGGCCCTTTTAGAATGTTCTGAAGACGGGTGGAAGAAATTCAGGAACCTTTTCACAACCAGATTGAACAAAGTGCCGGGCCCTCAGGGGGCATTGGGCCATCCCTCCCCGGGGGCCCCGCGCGGACAAACCAAAGTTTCCTTCCCCCTTGTCCGTCACCATGGTTAAAGATTTTTCAGTTAGCCCCGGAAAAAGCCACACAAACGATTTCCTTTTCTGGGAAAAGAAAGCGGGGGCATTTTCCCCCCCCCTTTTTTTGGGGGGGGACTTTGTTTTTCACCCAGGCAAGCCAGGTTTTAGAAAAATGGCCCTGGAAAAACCGCTGGTCCCCACACAAAGTGGTAATGGAGCTTTCTTTTTGGGGGCTGAATGGTGGTGGTGGGGGAAAGGGGGAGGAGGGGGACTTTTGGGGCAGGACCCCCCAGTTTTAAACGTGGGGGGAGAAAGCGGGAACTCCGTCCAAGTTGTTGATTTTGCCGGGGAAAAGAACATTCACCCAGTGGGGCCCAAAAAAACATTTACGGCCCCGAAACCCAAATTTTCACTCCAGACGTCCGCCCTGCCATGCACCCCTTTATACCAAAACCCAAATATCAAGGACTTGCCCCCTTTCTTTTTCACAAAAATTTTGAAGTTCTGGTACTTGGCCTTTTTTGGGAAAGAAATTTACGGCTTTGGGAACCCTCCAACTCGGCTTTTTGGGACAAGCCATTTTCTCTGAAAGGTGCGAATTTCCCCCATTTGGAAAAAAAAGGGACTGCAGTACCCCAAAAACTTGGAAAAAGAAAACGCAGCTGCTGCAAACCCTTAAAGGGTGGTTGGACGCATACTGATTTTTTCTATGCAATCGCCCCGCAGAACGACTGCGGGCGCCTGAGTAGCGAGGACAGGAACCCTCTGGACCGGGAAATATTTCAAAGGGGAAACAACTAAACCTTCCAAGGTGGTGGAGCCTTGGCTGGCTGCAATGGGGAAAGCGTTCCACGACTGGGTGGACCACCAATCTAAACCACGTTTTTTCCCCCCCACCGGATGGTTTACGCGCATGGTTTTACCCCAGGGCTTGGGGGTTTCCAATTTAGCCTCCCCCCGGGCCCCGCTTCACTTTTTTTGCCCACAGAATTTTACATAAAACCCCTATTTGGCTCCCCCGGTTTTTTTAACAAAGAACTGCCACACCCCCCGATAAACTGTTTTACCACCAATGCTCTGCACGAGTGACTACTACCCGGGCCCCTTTCCGTTTTCCCGAGGCCCCCCAGGCCGCTATTTCCTTTTTGGGCCCGCGAAGGGGGGTTTTTTCTACCCCCTGGCCGCTTGGGTCCCGACCTCAAAACGCGCTTTTCCCCCCGCAAATAACGGGGCCCCACAACCCACTTGCTGGGGTGCGCCCCTGCCCCGCGAGCAAGCTGACGGGCCCCCTTTTTTTCCCGAAAATGAAGAAAACCCTTGTTCCCCCCCGCCTTTCCCCCCCGGGTCGGGGTAAAATCAACATCAATTTGTTTTTTCCCCGTCACGCTGGCCCACACCGGTTTTTCGTATGCAGAGGCTGACCCCTCACAACAAACCTTTCCCCTTTCCCCCTCCACATCCATACTTTGCTGCCTACCCGCAAAAAAACCCGGGGGTATTGGCCCCATTTCTTTGGGTGCCAAGTAGCTGCTGAAATGCCCTCCCTCAAATTGTTTTTATCCCCGGGTATAGGTGGTGCTGAGCCCAGGGGGGGGCCACCCCAAAAGAAAATCTCTGGCTGAGGGGAACCGGATTTTTACAGAGGCGGGGTTTAGGACAGGTGAGGCCCCCTGGGCCTTCTCCCGGGGGGCCCTGCCAACAACGGGGTTTGTCTGAAAGTTTTCCCCCCGGACTCTTGGTTTGGGGGGGTCCCGATGTCCCCTGGGAGGAAAAAGGGGGGACCCAGTTTAACCAATTTAAGAACCCCTTAGGGTTTTCTATCAGCACACTGCCCCCTAGATGCAAACCGGCAGTTGTGGCCCCCCACCCAGTGGAAACCCCCGCTGCGACGTACCCTTGTTGTGCGCGAAACCTTGGGGCCGCTCCAGGGAAAGTTTGTGCCACCGGGCCACTCGCATTTTAAAAAGCCCCCGCCACCTTTTCTGTCCCGACATACGTTTTTCTAAAAATGTAAAAGACACGTTTTTTGTAAGAAAATTTTTTATTGATAAATAAAACACCCCCGTATTTTGACACCAAATTTAACCCCCTATTTAAGGGTTGGGTAACCCTTGGAAAAAAAACTGCGCTCCCAAATGGCCAGGGAAAAATTGACTTTTTAGTGCCCTTTAAAAAAATCTGTGTATTTTACTGAATGTAAAAGCACAAACAACTTTAATTAACCTTCGGGGTAAGAATTATGCACAGAAAATTTTTTCCCTTTTTCGGTGAAAAAAAAATTTCTTTTACTGATAAACCCACAGAAAAAAAACTTAATTTTAAACCCTTTTGATGTAAATTTGCGCAAAAGAATTGGGGAGCCACAAACTACTAGCTTTGGCATGTTTACCCAAAGGGGGTATTTTTTAAAGCTACACAAACAAAGGGAAAAAAAAGTAATTAACCTTCGCTTGTGAATTAAGCCAAAAGGGAAAAATTTTTATTTTTTGGCGGGGAAAAAAAGACGGTTTATTTTTGTCCAACCCCGCCCGAAAAAAAAACCTTAATTTAACCCCCGGATGTAAATTGCGCAAAAAATTGAGCACCCACAAAACTGCTTTGTAGCTGTTACAATGGCGCTTTTTTCTCCCAACCCAACAAGAGAAAAAAACTGTAATTAACCTTCGTTTGTGAATTAGGTTACGGGAAAAATTGTTTTTTTTGGCGGTAAAAAAGACGGTTTCTTGGAGTCACCACAAAAAAAAAACAACGCTTTTTAACCCCTGGAGAAAATCGAAAAATAATTGACAACCAAAAACACTAGTTTTTGTACATGTTACAATGGCGTATTTTTTACACACACAACAAGAAAAAATTGTAATTTAAAATTCGCTTGTGAATTATGTACAGGAAAATTGTATTTTTGGCGGGAAAAGAGGGTTTTAATTTTGTCACCACGCAAAAAACAACGCTTAATTTTAACCCCGGATGTAAATTCGCAAAAAAATTTTGAGCAGCCACAAACTACTAGCTTTGTAGCGTTTTTACAATGGCGCGTTTTCTACCTACACAACAAAGAAAAAATTTAAAAAAACCTCGCTTGTAATTTAAAGGTTACGGGAAAATTGTTTTTTTGGCGGTAAAAAGAGGGTTTCTTGGAGAACCACAGAAAAAAACAACGTTTTAATTAACCCCGGATTAAATTGGCAAAAAATTTGAGCGCCACAAATATCTTTTAGCATGTTACAAGGGTTTTTTTACCTACACAACAAGAGAAAAAAATTGAAAAACCTTCCCTTTGTAAAATTATCTACAGGAAAATTGTTTTTTTTGGGTGAAAAACACTTTTTATTTTTGTCACCACAGCAGAAAAACAATGCTTAATTAAACCCCCGGATCTAAATTGGCAAAAAAATTGACAGCCAAAAGCTACTACTTTGTACATGTTACAAATTTGCGTGTTTTTTCTACGCAACACAAAAAGAAAAAAAATGTAATTAACCTTCGTTTTGTAAATTATGACAGGAAAATTTTTTAATTTTTGGCGGGAAAAGAGGGTTTTTTGGACACCACAGCAAAAAACAAGTTTAATTAACCCTGGTTAAAAATTGCGAAAAGAATTGAGCACCAAAAATGAAGTGGTATTTGTATTGTAAAAACTCTGTTTTTTAAATGAAAACAACAGGAACGGGGTAGATCCCATTGGATATTCAATGTGCTGCGAGCAGATAGCTTTAAAAAATGTATATCCCGCTGAAATGCCGCAAAACCTGGACTTCAGTCCAAACCCCCCAAAAAAAATCAAAAATAGAACGTTAAAAAGAAGTCTTTTAAAGCCCAAGCTGAGCCCCCCCCCCAAAAAAAACGCTGTAAAAAAAATCAGTTCTTCATAAGAGTTTATCACAGTAAAGCCGACCCACCCCAACCCCTAAACGTACAGTGAGGGGAAGGTGGAGCCCCAGCGTGGGCCCCCAACCGATTATAAAAGTGCGGTGAAAACCCCAAAATCCCCCCGGGTTTCCCCCTGTTTGGTTTTCATCCCCTTGCACATGTCATGCAGGCTATACCCTTTTCCCCCCAGAGTTCTTTTGCCCCATGTAACGCCTTTGTGCTCGCAGCCATTTTATCAACGAAAAGCAAAACTTTTCTTTTCCACACCAATTCCCCCAAACTTCGACTTTCGTAAAAAACCGAAGTTTTCCTGAAATTCAAAACCCAATTCCCCCTTCGTTAAATCAATTCCCCCAATCTTAACTATAAAACCCAAAAAAATTGGCCCAAAAAACCCCGTAATAAAACGCCTTTTCCAATGCTATTAAAAGGGCATTTGGGAACGGGCAAAAAAATATCCACTCCCCCCTTTTAAAAAGCCTGCCTCCCTTTCTGCCTTGGTTCGGCCAACCCCACCTCCCCTCCTTCCCCCCCGGCTGTACAGCGCTAGATGGGGTTTTCAAAGTCCCAGCCTAACTAACAAAAAACTAAAATTTTCTCTAATCAAACCTATGTTCAAAATGTTAAACAGCAAAAAGGGCAATTTTTGTCTCTTTGAAAAAAGAGAACTGGGGCCCGCTGAGCTGTTTTGAGGAGAAAGCTGCCCACCGCCCCTGCTCTTATGAGACACAAACACACACTGATGCTAAAACAAAAAGGGCTGTTTATTTTTAAAAAGGGGGGGCCATTATTTTTCCCCAGCCAACCCAAACCATACACATTAAACCCCCTGGGTTTCGCACACCCAGCCCCATGTCTATTTTTAAAAGGCTTTTCCCGGGGCCGGCAAAAATGACGGGAAGAGGATATTAATGATTAGGGCACAGTTTCCCCCCAAAAATTTTAAACGGTGATGGGAAAAAACCCCGATCAACAAAAAAAAACCGTCCCAAATTTCAACTTTGTCGATTAAAAACACTCAACACAAACCCAGTGGCACAGAAGGGGAATTGGGAGCCCCCACGACGGGGTCCGGGACTTATATAGTGCGGTGCATAACAGAACCCGGCGGGTTTTCTGATTGGCTTCATGTCATTGGGGGGTGTTCTTTTTTTCCTCCCCGGGTTCTTTCCCCCATGTAACCCCATTTTGCACGGAATTTTATAAATTTAAAAAACACGTTTTTTTTCCCCGGCAAAATCCCCCCAAACGTCGACTTCGTTCAAAACTTAATTTTTTTCCTGAAATTCTAAACGAAGTCCATTTCGTTAAATAAATTTTTGCCCATCTTTTAATTATAATCCCCTCCTTCCAAGGTAATAGCCACAAAAAAAAAGAAGATTCCGGGGATTGAAGCAAGAGACAAACCGGTCTAAAAAAATTAAGTTAACTATGTGTATAGCGACCGCCCTTAAAAAAAACTTTGAAAACCCAGAGGGATTATTAAGTCCACGTGGATAAACGCAGCCCAATTTAGACTTTTGGGGTCCTTTGGAGAATCAACCTATCCCATTCCCCCCCCTCTAACAGGGGGTTTTAACTATATCAATCCCCTCTGAACTTTACACATTTTCCCCTTCCCTTCATGTTTGCCCCAAACGTGTCTTGGGGAAAAAAGGTTTTGTTCCCATATGCCTTTTGACATCACCAATTTGTTCCCCTTTTCCTACCCCCTAAATTTCTCATTTTTTTTTCCCCACGTATTTTTACCCCCAAGGGAAAATTGGCCAAGTAGAAACCCCCAAACAAAAAGCAGTTTATAAATCCCCCTTAAATGTTTAAAAAAACCGGGGCACCCCTTCCCATTTTCAAAATTGTTTTCGTTTACAAAAAAAAGAGCAAAATTTGCACTTCCACATCTAAAACAGCCATTAGGCTGTCTGCAAAACCCAAAGGGTTTTCCCTTTTGTGGGGGGGTGCAGGGAAAATGCCCTTTTCCCCAAAAAGGGCCCCCAAAAGCTACGCCCCTTTTTATAATGTTTTTGGGGGGAAAGGGGGGTAAGAAAAGTCTTGATTTAAACCTTTGTAAGAGGAAAATTTCAGAAACATTTTAAAAATGCCCCAAATCTGATATCCCAATTTAGAGCTAAATTTCCCAAGGATGCCAAATCACCCCCCTTTCAATATTGGGGGGTTCATTTTTATTTTTGGGGCCCAAAAAGGTTTCCCCTACCCCTTTTTTCGGGGGCCTTTCTGAAAGCTTTTTTTAAAGGGGCCCCTTTCCCTTGGATAGCCCCTAAAACGGAACCTTTTTTTTTAGACCCTTAAAGCTTGCTGTTTGTATGGGTTATGTCAGAAAAAATTTCCCCTTCGGGGCGAAGGTACTCCCCCCCGGAATTCCTCTAAACCGGGGGTCTCGGAATGACAGCTCCCCATCTGAGGAGACTTTTGGAAACTTTAAGCCCTTCCCTATAAAATTTTTGGGTTTTTAAATGAAAAAACCCGGGAAATTTTAGAGATGCTCACATCCAGGAAGGGAAAATTGTAAAATTTTTCCACACATAGGTAAATTTTTAGACCAATATAAATTCGGGTTTAAAAGAGAGTCGAAAAATATTTAAAGGATGACCCACTACCCTTCCAAAAAATAAAAAAAGTCATCAATAAACCGGGTCCATAAGGGGATATTACCCGACCATCAAATTCCTTTTCTCCCCAAAAAACAGTTGTGCTCTCCCCCCCAGCCCAGGAAAAATTTTTGGCGTAAGTGGGAGCACTAGGGCTCCCCTTTGCCGTGCCCCTGAGCTGGTGGGAGAAACATTTTGATCAAATACAAAAGTTTTCTTTTCCAAGAGAAATTCAACAGTGCCCGGATTTAAAATTTAAATGGGGAAAATCTAAATTTGGAAAACCCCTTTGGGCTCCAAAGGGAAATAACTGGGCAGCTTTAAAGGGGCCCCCCTCATGGGAATTTGAGCATTTAAATGCCCCCTACATCTATACTGCAAAGTGCGTTTTCTTGTCTACTTATTATGGGGGCCCTTTCCGCTTAAAGGGGTTAAAATCAGCAGTGTTATTCTGTAAGAGGGCAAAGTTTTTGACAAAGTCCCCCTAAATTTTTAAATTTTTTAGACCCCCCAAAAATTTTGGGGGAAGGGGTCCCCCATTCCGGGGAAAAATGGGTCTCCCCTTTAAGGGGTGGGTTTCCCCTTTTGCCCCTTTTGGAATTTTTAAAAAAGTCGCCACTCTCGGGAATTCCGGAAAAAGGAAATCCAAAACTCAATTTATTGATAATTCTATTAGATTTGAGGGTTCGTCCAAAGCCCTTTTAATTCCAAATCGGGAAGATGGTGGGGATCCTTTTTTAGTATCTTATAACATCCCTTTTCCTGCAGAAGATCAAAGCACTTTGTTGGAAAAGGGGAACATCCATTTTTGGGTAAAATTACCCCCTTTTTTCTGCGCCAAATTACGGGTGGAAATTTTCTCTTTCCCAAAACTTTCAATGCCCAAAATTTTTTTTCCTTTTCAAGTTTTAGGGCCCGAAAAAATTTTAGTCCCGATGGGTTTAAATTCACCAACCCCCAGTTTTCAAAAAAGCATCTATTTTCAGGGAAAAGGGTTTGGGGGGGGGTGGCCCTACGTTTAAACTTTTTTTTTGATAAAAGTAGTGGGAAAAACCTTCCCCCACCCGAAATATCTTCTTCAGGGGAGAATCTTTCAAAGGGTCCCTTAAATCCATTAAAATCCATAAGGGGGGGCCCCGACCAAAAATTTCCACTCCCTTTAAAATCTTTCTTTTTAGAAAAATTTGGCCCACTTCACCTTCCGAAAAAAGGGGAAATAAGAAACTTTTTTCCCATTCAAATTCCCTGAAACTAATTTGTTGGGGGCAAAAAAAGGGCCCCTTTTAAGGCTTTCATCTCAGTCTCCCCAGATCACCCATCTCGGGCAGATTGATAAAATTTTCAAAGTTTTGTGGTTCAGCTATTTTTCATTCCCTTTTCTTTGTTCCCCAAAGGATTTCTGAGGGGACCTGGATCTAAAAAAAAATCCCAGACCCCGAGGGAAGGGGAAGATGGGGATGGCATATTTTCCCTGTTTTTTTTCCTTTTTTCCCCTTTTGCTTTACCTTGCCTCCTTTTTGTATTGCGTATTACAGGGGTATCTCCCTTCAAATTCTGAAGCCTTTAGCCTCTGAAAAAAGATAAATCAGTCCCCCGTCTCTGGTCCCTCTGTTTTTTAAAAAAAAGGGAGGAGTTCGCCTTACCCTCTTTGAAGCTCCCCAGATCTCTTAAAAAAAAGATTAGTTTTTTTTTTTTATTTAAAATTCTGATGTCTTTGGGAAATTTTATTTTTTAAAATTTGATCTCTCTAGTTTTAAAGTCAGTTTTTGTTTTAAAAATTTAGGGTAAGTTTGAAATTTTATCCTCAATCTTTCTTTTAGTTTTTCAAAAAATTTCTTTTCTTCTTCAAGAAAGGGAAACGCCCTAAAACGGAGAGAAGATTCAATCGACTCCCTCTCCCATTTAAATCAACACGATTTTGATTTTGGGTCTCTCGGGGTGGCGTAGTGTTTAAAAGCAATCCTCTGGGGGCTATCTTTTGTTGTATGTAATTATCCCCAAAGATTTTGGGTTTTTTCCCCCAGGAAGTAACCCTATTCCCCCATGGGGTCCGGGCAGATCCCTAAAGGCTTTTTAATTTAGGGGAACAAACAGGGGAAAACAGAGTTTTTTCCCGAGAAAACCCCCTGCGCCCCTTGTAACCCAAACACTGGAATCTTTTTTTTGTTTTAGATTTAAAAACCCGCCATTTTAAAATAAACTTCACTAAAAAAAAATCCCAAAAAAAACCCCCCAAGTGATCAAAAAAAAAAGGAATATAATCAAAAAAAACTATCCAACTAGAGCCCAATTTATTTTAAAAATTAATTTTTAAACAAAAACTCTAAAAAAAAAAAAAAACCCTTTAAAACAAAAATCCAAAAGGGGAAAAAACCCAAAAGGGTAAAAAAAATTTCTATGGGACAGTTTTGCCAAATTGGCGATCAAAAAGGGGCCAAGCCTATTTCCCGTTTCCCTTTCCCCAATACCTTTTTATTAAACCCAATACAGAGAACCCCCCCCCAAAAAAGGGGAACCCCGCAATGTTGGGTTCTAATTTTTCCCCCAAAAAAAAATCCCTAAAACTATCACAAAATGGAGGATTATGGTCAATTTCCCCCACCCTAAATGAAGGGAGAAGGAATGGAATTTTTAGGACTGTCCCCCCAAAAAACCCGGTAGCATACTACTGTCTTTTGCCCGGTCAGGGTACAAATTTTGGGAATTTATTGTGTTTTTCACTTACTATGTTTGCATGTTCCCCTGGAAAGGGGGTTATGGGGGACTTGAATATACCAATCCTCCATTTGTTCCCTTTTTTTTCAGGAAAACCCGCCCAATAAGAAGATTATGATCCCTTAATCAGGTATTATTGCTCAGTCCCCTGCTTGACATCTTTAGTATGGTAATTAGTGGTTTTTTCTTTAAACCCCCTTGATAAATCCCGAGATTGGGGCGGGAAAACTGCGCTGGGGATTTAATTTTGTGACCATGGGGAAATAATGTGCTGAATTAGGTTTATAATTAAAGTATCCTTTTTTGGGTTTTTATGGTAGTTTTTAAAATTTCTCTAATAACCCCGTGTAGATAAATTTGTGACACCCTTTAAATATTTTTTACCGGGGAATTTTTTTGCCTACCCAATTTTCCTTTTTTCCTACAATCCATAATTTTTTTCCCCTTTTTTAGGGTGGAGGAATTTTACCATTTAAACCTCCATTTTGTGATAGATTTTGGGATTTTTGTTTGGGACAATTAGAAAACCCAAATTGAAGGGGCGCCCTTTTTGGGGCGGGTTCTTCCCCGATTAGGGAAAAAAAAAGGTATTTTTTGGTAGGGGGCTGGAAAAGGCTTGGCTCCTTTGGGTAAACCAAAATTTGGGTAACTGTCCCCTAGCATTATTTTAAAACCCTTTTGGGGGTTTTTTTTCACTGTGGATTTTTGATAAAGTTTTTTTTTTTTAGAGATTTTGATTAAAAGTTATATTTTAAAAGGAATTGCTCTAGTCGGATAGTAATGTGGAATTAAGACTATAAGCCACAATGTGAATAAAGACCATCTCTGTACAGTGCTTTATGTATATATGCCAGTGCTATATAATTGTATACAGTAAAAGAATAAGACTATTTAGCCCAGAGTGATATCAATTGGCACTAGAGCTTATTCTGCCAAATACAAGCTTCGTATAGCTCCGTCAACAGAAACATAAAAAAGTTGTGGTTCTACCAATATGGCAACACAAAAAAAAAATATTTTTAAAATATATATTTTATTGTTTAAAATGGCAAAGCATAAAAAAATAATCATTTGATATTGCTATACTTGTATCAGCCCACAGAGAAAAATGTCAATTACATTGAATTATGTAAAAAAAAAAAAAAATCAACAACATTTAGGGCGACATTTATGAAATTTGACGTTGAAAAAAGCCAAAATTTTTTTGCCATTTTAAAAAAGGGCCCGAAAGTGCGTGATTTATGAACCTGCTCTAAGTGGGCAAAAAAATCAGGCGCTTTCAAGCAATAATACACAATTTTTGGCTCAGGTTTAAAAAACTTTGAAAGTGGTATATCTGTTCCCCGTTTGCAATTCACCTAGAATTGCCGTAGTGAAGCTATAAAACTATAGCTTCATACAGGTCTAGTACGTTCGACTCCCGCACATCCCCCCGAAATCAGGTGCATTACCAAAAATCCCGCCCAGCGCTCTGTAATGCACCTGATAATGGCGTTCGGGAGGCATTTAGGTAAAGCGAACGGGGCTGCGTCTGATGTTGGGCTGAAAAAATACGGCAGACTTCTGGCGCAGCCCCATTCATACATGTCCCCCTTAGAATCAGTTCCAGTTCCATAATTTCTTCTTCTTTTTTTTTTTTTTTATTTAATCTTGTCTCTCAAAAAAGATTGTCCCACAACAACTCTTAACACAGATCAGTCTACAGAAAACAAAAATAGTTATGGCTCTCTGTAAGTACAGCAACACAAAATCAAGTAAAAAAAAAAAAAAATAATAATAATTTAGGGCGACATGTACAGTATGAACGGGGTGCGCCAAATGTCTGTTGTCTTTTCAGTCCGAGATCTAGTGCAGCCCGGTTCGCAATATTTTTAAAACTCCCGCACGCCAATACAGGCACATTACAGAGCGCCCGTGGCACTTTGTAATGTGCCTGATTTCGGGAGGCATGCGGGAGGCGGGGCGCACTATAACCGCTTGAAGCTATAGGTTTATCGCTTCAGTATGGCAAATCTAGGCACATTTCTGCTGGAACAGGTAAACCACTTTCGACGTGGTTTACCTGAGCCAGAAGTGTCGTTTCTGCGCTAGAATGCGTCTGATTTATGACCCGCAGTAGACCGAGTTCATAAATTCAGGCGCATTCTACACTATTGTAATGTGCATAAAAAGTGATGTCTAAGCGCCAAAAATCATCCATATCACCCTTAGGCCATGTTCACACGGCTTAAAATGGGCCGTATTTCGGTCCGTAATTACGCACCGAAGTGCGCAAATTGCGGGCCGAAAACGGCCCAGTCATTACGGTAATCCACAGTTCTCATAGAGAACTATGGATTACGTCTCCGCTCCCTGCTCGGCAAATCCACCGGGCGGGGAGATAAGTGACATGTGAATTACCAGCGGCATATACGCGCCGCTGGTAATGCAAATCAATGGGCCGACTAAGTGCCGGCCCCCCGCTCACTCCCCCGCTCCCGTCCCGGCCCTGTCCACACGGCGTAATTGCGGGGCGTAATTACGTCCCACAGTTAAGTCGTGTGAACATGGCCTTAGTGCTGCAATAATTGTACTGACTCACAGAATACATTTTATTGATAACAAATGGTGATTTACCCAATCCTAAAACATATTGTAGCAATAAAAAATAACAACTCTTACACTTTGGGCATCATGTATGAAAACTGTCTAGATCTAAGACTTTCTTTGTTGCCCTTAGCAACCAATCAGAGCTCCCCTTTCATTTTTACACAGCACTACATAAAATGAAAGGAGAGCTCTGATTGGTTGCTATGGGCAACAAAGAAAGTCTTAGACCTAGACAATTGTTATACATAAGGGCCTTATGTCACTGAATAAATATACATAAGTTATGACCTACAAAGTAAAAACCAAAATTGAAAATTATCTTGACTACTATATTTTTATTTTTTATTCTTTATTTAAATATTTTCTTCTGTTTTTTGTAATATAACAAATGTTCCAAAGCAAAGGCCACATCTCATATTATAATTCATGAGAGCCAGATTTTGTATTGAGCGGTTTGTCATCTCTACCCTTGGCTACACGGTTTTATTAGAAGAACTTGTTAACTCTAGTTTGTGATTAATGGTCTCTGGTCTGTAATAGTCGGAGACATCTAGCTGCTTAAACATTACTGTTTCATTATTTGAGAGTACTATGAAATTAAATATGATAAGAGTTATGTTAGCTGCATCGACGCACATCCATCTTGTAATAAGGATCCAAACAGACCACTAATCAATATCATGTCAAGTGTGGATTTTCAGCTCCAAATATTTATGTAACACAGATAAATGCATGGAAGCCTCCTCTGAGTTCAATCTATTTTTCATCGGGAGGACACAGACATTTCATGTATTTTTCTTTTAAATTTATTCTGCAAAAGTTGTCCATTGTCCCTGCTGATCATCTATATGTATATTATATTGGATTTATCACTCACTTCATATTTGTCTGCCTAATAAATGCTAAATAGAGTAGATTACCATCTATTTATGTATACATTTATTGTTTCAACCCACTCCGTAGATTTTGTGCTAACTACAAATAGAATATATGCAATACAATGTATGCAAATACAATAGAGCATGTATGTACTGATGTTTCTGCATATTTCCATTGTAACGTAGTGAATGAGGTAACTAGCTGAGACCTGTAAGAAAGAAAATTTAATGGGGAAGGTGGGAGATGAAGTTGCGGGAGGAGGGGTGGGCTAACCATAAGGCTTGTAAGTTTATTAAAATGAATATAAAATGAATATGTATATTAGATACAGAGGAGAAATGTTTTATGGGAAGAGACTAAGATAGCAGTGTACAGTATAATGGAGCATGTATTCCCAATGAATATGCATATTAGACATAGAGGAGTAAAGGTTTGTGGGAAGTGAATAAGCTAGTAGTGTGCTGTTAAATGTAACACCTATTTTGCTTAGTCCATTCTAGTTGAGCCACGCGGATGCAATAATATGAGAGAAATTGGACGGAAGTCCAACATAGTGTTGAGCGAATGCGTTGGCTATCGAGATCGATCGATAGTCGATAGTCGGCCGCTATCGATAAGGTTTTTTCGATAGTGAGCGTCGATTATGAGCGATGACCATTAAAGTCTATGGGAGAGCAACAACACCTTCATTATTACACAAAAAAGGCTGGAGAAGCTGAAATTAACATCCACAACAGTCAAATGGATACGTGCTACATCTTAGGCAACACACTTAGGTTATAAAAGTAACAGAAAAAAAGTCACAGACCATTCATTATCCTGTCTTGTACCACAGCTGACCCTTAAAACCTGCATCACCCACAAATTAAAAAGTGCCAGAAGGCAGTATGATTTGAACCATCATGTTACTTGAACTGGACATTGAATATCTGCTGGAACGAGCATGAGCCCCAAACCTGCATGACCCCCAGATTTAAAAAGTGCCGCAAAAAGGAGTCTTTCAACCACCATTTTAGTTTCACTGGACATTGACTATACCTGTCCTGGACCGCAGAATGACCATTAAACCTGTCTGACCCCCAGATTAAAAAGTGCCGTGAAAAGGAGTCTGTTATGTCTGTATCTGTTATGTTTTCGTATAATACACGGTATTTTTTGAACCTTTCAATTCACCTGTGGTGACTATAGAATTGCTGTTTTAAGATTTACGTAGATGCTGCGTCAATGAACAATGCTGGGTGTGCAAAAGTCAAAAAACACGTAACTGTTATGTTTTGGTATAATAAACGATATTTTTTGCACCTTTCAATTCACCTGTGGTGAATATAGAATTGCTGTTTTAAGATTTACGTAGATGCTGCGTCAATGAACAATTCTGGGTGTGCAAAAGTCAAAAAACACATAACTGTTATGTTTTGATATAATAAACGGTATTTTTTTGCACCTTTCAATTCACCTGTGGTGAATATAGAATTGCTGTTTTAAGATTTACGTAGATGCTGTGTCAATGAACAATGCTGGGTGCGCAAAAGTCAAAAAACACGTAACTGTTATGTTTTGGTATAATAAACGGTATTTTTTTGCACCTTTCAATTCACCTGTGGTGAATATAGAATTGCTGTTTTAAGATTTACGTAGATGCTGCGTCAATGAACAATGCTGGGTGCGCAAAAGTCAAAAAACACGTAACTGTGATGTTTTCGTACGATACACGGTATTTTTGGCAACAAACAACCTGTGCTGACTACAAGATTGCTGGATTGTAATTTAACTGCAAGGTGGATATATCAACAGTCACAGGTGTAATGGGTAAAATTGAAAATGAACACCTATCTGAAATGTATACTGATAATAAAAGTGGAGTTTTGCAGCTAACAAAGAGACCTGCAGTTACTAGAAATGATGTGTATCCAATATAAGTTCAGGCTGCCCAAATATCCAGGAAATATTTCAATAGCAAACTGTTAATAATAAAGATATTCCACTACAATGTCTACACTAAGTCTTGGTGAACTTTATCCAGTGTTCTTTATAGATAGAGCTTTCTGTGTTGCCGCGCCCCCCATCCCCGTCCACGCGTGAATTTACAGCGTAGATGCTGCTTTAAAATTTAGCTATCATAAATTCTAATCGCTAACTAATATTGAAGATCACAGCAATAGAGAGTTTTCTGTGCAGAAATAGACTAATTTCGTAGCTGTTGGCACAGGCAGAGCGCAGGTCCTATCCCTATGAGACGCTGAGAGACACTGAAGCTGAACAGGAAACGCTGTTCTATGTAAAACGAGGTCATGTGATTTTTCCAGCCAATCGCAACCATACACATCCCAGTCATGACGTCGCACACACATCTCACCCTGCTCTATTCTGTAATCTGATTTGCTGGCCGCCAAAATTACAGGAAGCTCCAAAAAAGGCGCGATCTTAATAGATGATGCACAGATTTTAACCTTAATTATCGCATGATCTGGAAATTTCGATCACCATAAAAACCTTGCCGATTTCAACTTTGTCGATAAAAATCGCTCAACACTAGTCCATCACAGTTAGGGCAGAACTGACCATTGGTACAGTGCGCGGGCGTGGGTGGCATGGTAAGATAGGGCGCAAGTCCGCTATGGAGATGGTGAATTTGTCTGACGAATATTGTTTGTAAGAACATAGCGGCGGCAGCAGCAGCAGCACTTAGTATCAGTATGCATGCAGGAGAGGAAAAGGGGGAATGGGTTTTGTTGATTCTCTGGTGGCTAATTGGTGAGCACCTGAATAGGGTGTGTACCTAACATGATATAAAAGGAAATGAGCTTAGACCACATGACCGGACCTCTAACCCCTGATGAAGCCAGTTTAGCTGGTGAAACATGTTGGGGAGGTCAGGCATGACATTTTAAATTGTGATTTCTCACCTCTTCTCACAGTGTCACCCGCTGCAGAGGGTCTGACAAGGAAAACTTATATGTTTTATGTCCATTGGATTAGGGATGACTGCCCAAGTAGGATGCTTGGGATCCCTTACTGGAGTTAGTAAATCACTGTATATATGAGGTTTCCCTGCTAATAGGTGGTGCTCCACCAGACTTGATAATAGAAAAGGAGTTATTCCTTCACAATTAGAAAGTGATAAATTGAGAGGTTAGAAATCAGGTTTTTAAATAGTGTGTATAGAGGTTTAGTGTTATACATAATAAAAGTTAAGTTTTAGTGTTCTATAAATTGAGAACTGATTTTAAGTTTGCCCATGGCAAAATAGTAAATATAGTGATCAAAAGTCACTCTCTGTTCTCTTGCAAGATTCCCATTTTTTTGGATTGTATTTGAAAGTACGATCCTCTTAAAAAATCTGGCGTCAGGTACACCTTGCACAGTAAACATAATGCACCTAAAAAGGCGCATTGTGCAAATCGTGGCACATAGCACATCATTGTTAGTGTAAGAGGTAGCAGAACAAAACAGTACAGATATTGCACCGTGATATCACGGCACAGAATGTTACCTTTTTCAATGCTTTTCAATGGCCTTTGTTTACAGATCAGAGCAGATGACACAAAAAGCCGTGATGATATGGTCAAGCTGTACTCTGCTACATCTGTATGTAATGTGCCTATCGAGGCACATTGCGCAAATCGCAGCACACAGCATATCATTGGTAGTGTATGTAATGCGCCTATAGAGGCACATTGAGCAACAGAGGTGCATTAACATATCATTACTAGTTTATGTAATGCGCATCGATAGGCGCATTGTGTTATGGAGGTGCACAGCATATCATTTTTTAAGCGCATTACAATGTATCGTGCCCGGCGTACAATGCGCCTAGTTTTGGTGTACTGTTATGGATGGTAAATACAGCTTCTCCTAACCTGTATAGGTATAAAAATTAACCCGAACATCTTCTCCCATTGACCTTAATGGGGTTCGAAGTTTGAGTTCGAATCAAACTTCGAACCGAACTTCTCAAAGTTCGAGGTTCGACTCGAATATTTTACTGTTCACTCCCTCTGGCAAACAAGAATTAATACTTGGTGGCAAAAATCTTGTTGGCAAGCACAGCAGTCAGATATTTTTCGTAATTAATGATGAGGTTTCCATACATGTGAGGAGGAATTTTGGTCCACTCCTCTTTACAGATCATCTCTATATCATTAAGATTTTGAGGTTATTACTTGGCAACTCGGAGCTTCAACTCCCTCCATAAGTTTTCTATGGGATTAAGGTCTGGAGACTAGCTAGGCCACTCCATGACCTAAACGTGCTTCTTTTTGAGTCACTCCTTTGTTGCCTTAGCTGTATGTTTTGGGTCATTGTCTTGCTGGACACAGCCATGACCCATTTTTAATGTCCTGGTGGAGGGGAAAAAAGTTGTCACTCAAGATTTTACGGTTCCATCCATTCTTCCTTTGATGCGGTGAAGTAGTCCTTTACCCTTACCAGAGAAACAGCCCCAAAACCTAATGTTTCCACCTCCATGCTCGACAGTGTTCTTTGGGTCATAGGCAGCATTTCTTGTCCTCCAAACACGGCGAGTTGAGTTAATGCCATAGAGCAAATTTTTGTCTCATCTGACCACAGCACCTTCTCCCAATCACTTACCAACCAACTTACGGACCGTATACTCTTACCAACCTAATGGAAGCCCTAAAAACCTACCAACTAACTATGGAGCCTTTATACCTACCTACTAACTGGAAGACCTATGTATTTACCTACCTACCGAGGGACCTACTGTAAATTCCTTCCTACTTACTGAAAGTGGTTATATACAGGAGTCCCTATGTACCTACTAAAATAATGGGGGACCTATATCTACTTACTTAATGTGCTGTCCTGAATGTCTACTTGCCTTCTTGGGTGGAGCTATATACTTACCTACTAATGGGGCCTATATACCTACCTACTGCAAAGGGTGCCGATAAACCTAGCTACCTATTAATGGGACTTATATGCCTATATACCAGGGGGCTATATGCCTGCCTATCTACTGAGGAGACCTACCTACCTGGGGGCTATATACCTACCTACCTACTGAGGAGACCTATTTACCTACCTACCAGGGAGGACTTTTTACCTAACAACTGAGGGGACCTATATACAGTACCTACCTTCGGGAGAGGTGTGTCTCTAAAGATTCCTACCTAATGGAGGCCTATATAAGACTGATGGGGGACTCCCCATACTCCACAGCAGGCACCCAGCTTTCCTAGCAGGTTGCTGTGGGGGATGCAATGTCACCATGTTTTCCAATATTGGCCCCCATTAGGTAGGGTGGTATATAAACCCATCCAGTAGGTAGGTAGGTAAATAAGTGCTAGAAAAGTGAGGATTCTATAATGTTTGTGTGGTAAACTCTGCAGAGACGAGTTGTTGCCAGGAGAGGTCATCATGGCGGTCTGGGCCGCAAGGAGAAGAAAAAGGAAAGTGAACGACGTCACTTGAGAGTCACTGGATGTAACTGCAGTGTAGTCACTTTTATGTCTGCAGAGCCTGTGTACAACTGGTAGTCACATGTGGTGGTCGCATTGGGTTATTAGTAGTATTAATGGGTCTTGGTATTGTGGGTTCTTTTTTAGTAACAGTAGGACAGTAATTCGTTTTTTATACGTTATCATACTATCATACAAAGATCAGTGCTTTTGAAAAAGCAAATTTGTCAGTGCTTATTTTCATTACACAGTGTTCTGCTGAGGTGAAGGACAGGATCTATGTAGAATATGCATAAAATTAATGACAGGAATATAATTTTTTTTTCTCTGTAAAGATATAAGCCGCAGAGTTCACGTGGTGTGAAAAATGCTATGTGAACCCAGCTCCACTGAGCAAAATGTTACACGGAGGTTCCATCCCCTGGATGTTTTAAGACCCTAGCAACACCCCAGATTAGGGGAGAGAAAATGTGGAGAGGTTGCTGTAGATGAGCAGGTCTCTGATCCATTGTGCTTTATAGCGATGGTAAGATGCTCAGCATTACAGTGATTTCTGGAGTCCTTCTTGAGCGCAGTTCTAGTAACTGGAAGTCCAATAACTGGAACCCTCACAAATGAAACAAATAGAAATTAATGTCGGGTTCGCACAGCGTATAGAAGCACATACTATTTAGAAGTACAGGCCCGGCCCTCCATTCACCCATTTATATCTCCAGGAGCTCAGTATGTGCTGGGGAATATACTGTAAAATCATAGCAATCAATGAGTGCTATGATTTTACCATAATTGCGGGGTATATTTCTAGCGCATTGCAGCACAACTATGCCTCGAAGTATGCTGCAAAAACTCCTTGTGAACAGCCATTTACTGGGAATTCTCCTTTAAGTTTTGGTGGAACTTTGGGAAGTGATGTCATCTGACAATATGGTCATGAGACCAAAAGAGTGTGGATGCAGAGCAAGAGTGTACGTCCACACGACAAATACTCAGATTCTGATTTCTAAAACAGTGTCGTATTTGAACAGTATTTTCTACAAGAACCCAAGGATTTTTAACTCAGGCTTTCATTTTTTGAGGCACATTTCTGTATGCTCTATTTATAAAGGGAAGTTCCGGTTTATTTTTAGCAAACTGCTGCCTCTTAAAAAAAATAACGTTTCTCTCTCTTCTCACCTTGGATTCAGCACTGCTCTGTTCTCGTTCTCTGCTGGTCTTATTCTGTTTTCAACTCTTAAATTCAAATAGGACATCACTGCTGCAGCTGTTGATTGGCTGCAATTGTCACAAGCCATAGGCTTCGAACTGTGATGACAGTCAATTAATGACTACAGTGGTCATGTGCCGTTGGCTGACATCACTGTTCAGAAGTAAGCGCTTGGAAAACTGAGGCTTAATGAACATAGGTCCTCAATTCGGACATACAAGAAACAATGTTTGGTGGATAGCGGTAAGATCACTGTAACTATCGGTGATGTCAATAACAAGAAAACATTTGGAGAAACTTCGTTTGCGAGGCACTTTGCAGTAGCCCGGCACGGTGTGCCGGAGTAATGTTGGTTCATACTGGAAAGGGTTAATTGCTGTGATAATTCACAAATAGGTACTAAGCTACTCAAACGCAAATCCTTTTGGATCGCTACTCTAGAGTCTCTTTCTCCTAAGGGGTCAAATTAATGTTTTAACTTAAAAGTCTTTCTGTGATTCCTAAACAGCTCTGTTTTGAAATGGTTAGATGCTTTTAAAATGGAAAAAAAAGGAAGCTGTTTTTTGTGACCTGTGTGCTTGAGGAAGGGGAGGAGCTATCCCTGAAACGTCTATGAGGTGTGTCTAGGCCTGCTTAGTTGTCGGCGTCTCCTGCTCGCTTACGTGGGAGCGACAGTGCGGACTATGAAACGGCAGGCTGCCGCAACAAAGTATTGATTATAAGCCTTATATTGTTTTTATTCATGGACATACCGTTATTTACAGTTGAATGTCCTGTTGGAACTTTTTAATAAGAAGATATTAAAGAAAGTTGGTTTTACCGGTCTTATCTATATATTGTCACATAAGTGTGTGGGATTGGAGACCCCTTCTATTTGTGACCGGTCAGATGACTTAAACTCTAGGATTTAAGTATATAAGCATGGGCCACTATTTTCCGTATGATTGAACTTTCTATACAACTGATCATACGGTATAATGAATGTGAAGGTATTCTTCAGGCAGGGTCACCATCAGGGCAATATTTTCAGTACTGCTGTCTGGGCCCCTATCAAATAATTAAAAAAATGGGGTGAAAGATAGGTACTGTTAACAGGCAGCGGGTCAGATGTTTTGTATAGCTCACTGAAATTACCGATGGCTGCCCTATCTCCAGGACTAGAATATTGATGGTGTGTCTTTAGGTTAGACTATCAATCACAGAAAAATGGGACATTACTTAATCAAAAACACAACCACATGCCCCTTACAGCTCAACTAGCGGGCTAGAAAGAACCCAGTGGGAGGCAACACAGGGCCCCTTTCTGCTTGGGAAAGAAAAACAGTGCGGGTAATTTCGGCAGTATCACACACCCCTCCACTAGGGAACAAATAGAAGATAAAAAAAAAAACTGTACATTGAATTGATACCGTTCACACCAAATATAAAAAACCACATGTAACACATGGGGAAAAATTGCACAAAATGCAAAAATACCAAAAAGACAACCACTCAAAACCCTTTTCTATCCCCTGGGGGGAGGTTTTTGCTGGTATTATAATAGTTGTAAGAAAACCAGCAGAAAAATAGGGGATGGAAGGTATGTCCCTTATTATGCGGCAAGGGAAGGAAGTTCCGGGGATGTCAGGGACCCCGATCCATAGGACACCCCTCTTTCCACAACGGCAAAGGGAAAGCAAAGAACTGCACTATGGGGCCCCCCAAAGGAACCGGATCTTGGGGGGAAAAGCAGCAGTAGTGATAGGTAACCAAAAGGTTACTAGGGTTGTTTTTTACATAGCGGGGCTGTGCAGCTTTTTGGGGCTGCTTTTTCTGAACCCCTGTAGCTGGGTGGGGGGGCCGTTCACCCCCTCCGGCCGGTTTACCGGGGTACCCCCCTGGGTTTTTAAAGCCTGTCAGAAGAGACCAGGAGAGATTTAACCTGATGCTTAAGGAGTTTTTGGGAAGTATTTTGTCTCCAGAGAGTGCTGACAGGAGAGGGGACCCGCTACGGACCCCTGAAAAAACAGCCTGGGGCCCTCCTAAAAAGGAAGCCCCAGCCACACGGGGGAGTACATTTTTTTTGGTTTATTTTTTGATGCTGGATTTTTAAACCTTTGATTTGCTGCTTTTAAAAACGGCTGAAGAAAAGCCTGCTGCAAGAGACTTTTGTTTTTAAACCTGGTTTGTTTTGCCGGGAAAATAAAACCCATTTTTTTGGTTGAAACCCTACCCCTTTTTCCTCCCCTCTGTGACCGCTATCCCCACATATGGGGGAGGTTGCTATGGGCACGGGTTGCAAAGGGTAACAGCAGCATACGTTTTTTGGACGTTATATACTTTTTTTGTGAATGTAGTCCGGTGAAGCTGCTGAAATTCCTGCCTAACCATTCCACCCCAATGGAGGAACTATGCAAGCCCCTGGTGCGGCCAAGCCAACCAGAAGAAACCAACCGCTTTTTTCTGGAACAGATTGCACACCAGAGTCAATGTTTCTCCCCAAGGGGACGGAGGGGGTTTTTCGGGGTCGTGCACAGTAAAAAGGCAGTACAGCGCGCCTTGCAAAAGATGGACCCCTGTAGAGTAAAAGGGAAAATCGGGGTTTTTGAGGGCTGGCGGAAGGAGAAACTCCCGGGCGCGGAAGGGGGTTCCCCTCCCCAATTTGATGGGGACCGCAAAGCCACTTTGACCTCACAAACCGAGCAAGCCAAGGACTATGACCTCCCAAGGCAGAGATTAGGGCCGGGCGGGGAGTCACCCTAGGGGTGCGGGCCGCAAGTCCATGATTGGGGTTTTCGAAAAGCATAACCCCCCCGCTCCCGCTGTTTGCCTTCTAAAACCTTGTGCGCAAGGGCTTCAACCGGAGGTCTGAGTCCATCCCCCATCGTAGCCATCGTCATGGACCGCTCGCAAGTGGAACTACCAGGGAAGCTGCATCGTTGGGTTTGCCCGGGGAGCCCCCAAACGCTGGACCACCCGATTCCCTCGTGAGGGGAAACCACTACAGACCCTATCCTGGGGCCAAGCGTCAAAACTTTCTCCGCCGATGACCAGGGAACCGGACCGGAGACAAGTGGGGGTGGTCCACCCAGAAGAGAAGGTTGGTGGGCCCAGAGAAGGTACTTTAAAACCCCTTTTAAAAACCCCCGGGGGTGGTCGAGCAAAGTGCGCTTTTGGAAGTGCCAACAATTGGGGCATTTGCAGCACACGTCCCCAGCAGGAGGAGCCATGGAGTGTGGTGCCACCGTCCCCTCCCTTTTTTGCTCACCCTCCCCGATGCTTTCCCCTGCCAGACCCGGGGCCCTCAGGAATGTCGTGTCCGGGTGAATGGGGTCAGTGTGGTGGCCCTTTTGGATCGGGCAGCCTAGTTACCCTTTTAACGAGCTCCCATTCCCATGATCCTGGTTACCCCGGAAAAGCGGGGGGGGTGGTCTGCATTCAGGGGGACAGAAGCACAACCCACTGGCACGGGGACATCGAGACTTTTTTGCGGACTCTGAGCCATGAGGGGGGCATCATAACAGACTTGCTACATCCCCTAATCCGGGGAAGGGATTTTCCCCCTGTTCTGGAATTTTGGGTTTCTAAACCCCAAGGTGACGCGTGGGGGCCGTATCCCAACCCCTCAGTCCAGTTCCCTAGCGGAGGATGTACAATATGATCGGAGGGGGCCACTAAATGTTACTTTTACTTCCCCTTACTGTATTGGCGGGAGGCGAGGAAGAGTTGTCCGCCTCTGACAAAATATCCCAACCGGGGGTGTCGCGTGAGAACTTTGCACGGCTCATTGCGAGACCTCACCCTAAAAAAATCAGGGACCAGGTAACGGGACAAATGGGTGCCGCAAGAGCCGGACCCCCGAGAAAAAATTTCCGCATTTTTTTTTGAAGTCATGACTTTTCTGTTTTGGGGGGAGAGAAAAGGGGGGAAATTGTGGAACAACGTTGGTGCCTGTACCTAAAGGGGGAGGTACTGGGGTATGGCTCACAGTCAGTGCTAGGGGGCACTTGGGGGCAGAAAAAACCCAAAACGGTATTTAAAAAAAAAAAAAAAGGTTTTACTGGCCCGGGGGCATCAAGAGTTGCCCAAATTTCTTAAATCCTGCCCCACGTCCCCGCAAACCCCCCCTCCTATGTTTCCATTTCAGGGGCCCCTTAGTTCCCCCCCCCCCCATTATCGAAGTGCCCTTCAACAATCGCTATGGATCTCGAGGGGCCAAATTTGCAAGTCCGGGGCCCGGGCCACCATACTATTATCATACGGATTACGCTACCAGGTATCCAGAGGGCCATTTCCCCAAGAAATATGTCCTCAAAGGGGATTGCCCAAGTTGATGCAGGTCTTCTCTAGAAGGGTTTCCAAAGGGAAAACCAACGGACCAGGGGGCACCCTTCATGTCTAGGTAAAGAAGGGGCCGGTAGACTACTGCACATTTAAAAAACTGAGGACCCGGTATATCATCCTCAAACGGACGGGGTTTTCGGAGATTTAAAAAACCCTGAAGGGGTCTGAAAAAAGGGGGTAGAAAAGGGTGGGAGGGGCGGGGTGTCCCCTGCCATACCCTTTTATTCTCCATCAAGAGGTTCCTCAAACTTTTCCCCGGGGGTTTTCCCCGTTTTAATTGTTGTATGGGAGAACCCCAGGGGTATCTGGACATCGCCAAGGGACATGGGAGAGTGGGGTACCCCCTACAAAATTTTTAAACACGTGCTCAGATGCAGATCGCCCGCCGGGAAACCCATTGTGAAGGAGCACCTTTCAGAGGGCCAGAGTCAAGAGCCGGGGATACAATAGGGCCGCAGGGTTAGGCATTTAAAAACCCCGGGGGCCTATTGGCCGGTTCCCACGGTCGAGAGTAATTCCTGGCTAAATGGCAGGGGCCTTTTGAAGTTAGAGAGAGTTGGGAGAGGTTAATTTTAAAATACAAACAGCCAGGGAAGAGAAAACCTTTTTTTAACTATACCCCATAAATTTAATAAAGCCGGGGAGGATAGAAGGCCCAGTGTGTCCCTTACAGCCCAAGGGGGAAAACATCAATATTTGGAAAGGTTTTCATAGGGGACGCCCGTCCAAACATCAAAGACAGGGAAACCCGGAGTTGCTACAGCGCAATAGGGACATCTTCACGACCTTCCAGGCACTACAGATGTGGGACAAAACATGAATATGTACAGGCCCTGGGGGAAAATTTTATGTCAAACCCCACCCAATCCCAGAACCGGAACCAGGCGGGCTCTGAGGAAGAAGGCGCATGTTGGGCCCCGGGCGTCATTGAAGAGTCCAAAACGGGGGGTCTAGCCCCATTGTGTTGGTGCCCAAGCCAAATGGGACTTGGCCTTTGCAACATTTCCGCCCCACCAATGGGTATCAAGTGGGTTCCTAACCATGCCCCGGGTGGATGAAAAAATGATTGAAACTGGGGTCCCCAGGACATAACAACACTGGACCCACGAAAGGTTACTGGGAGATTCCCCGTCGGAAGAGGCCCAAAAAAAAACTGCCTTCCCACTCCGGAGGGGGTATCCCTACACCAGGATGCCTTTTTTGGGTTACAGGGGGCCCCAGCTACATTTCAAGGGGAAAAAGGGTAAAAATTTTAAAACCCCATCCAGGGTTCATCTGCCTATTTTTTAAAAAACGAAAGTCATTTTCAACGGGCTGGGAGTCCCACTGCAAGGTACGGCATACTCAACTCACCAGGGAAGCAGGGTTTACGGCTAACCCTGAAAAATCGCCATTGGCTGGAAAAGCCCGATACTTGGGGGATTTGTGGGTAGGGGCAATAAAAAACCCCAAATAAATAAATAAGCAATTCAAGGTGGCCACAACCCCCTTACAAAAAAGCAGGTAAGCGTTCCTTTTGGGGTTGGGCGGCTACATCGCAGGTTTGTGCCGAACTTTTGCTTCAGTGGCAGCCCCGCGACCGACCTAACAAAAGGGAGGGAAGGGAGGAAGGGAAAATGGGCTGAGGGGCAGAAAATCATTTCAGGCCCTGAAAAAAGCCCTCGTACCAGCCATATTATGGGACCAGACTTTACTAAGGAGTTTGTTACCAAAGACGCCAAGGTGGGGGTTGGGGGCCCGTTATGTCACAGGAGGGGAATGGGGAGGAGCCCCCGTTTCAACTTGAGTAGGAAGCTCACGTCCTGTGAAAGAAACTATTCCCTATAAAAGGGAGTGCCCGGGGATAAAGTGGGCTTTAAAAAGTCCTTACGGTATTACTACAGGGAGAAAATTCAGGTTGGGGACAGATCAGCCCCGTTAAGTGGAGTTACCGGAATAAAGGGAATAATGCCAGAGTGCAAAGTTTTTTGGCACTTCAAAGATTTCAAATTTGGGAAACACAGGGGTGGGAAACAGCATTAAATGCTACGCCTTGTCAAGGGTCCACTGTCTGGTCAGTTTTAAGTGCCCGTCCCCGGCCTTGGGGAGAGGGGGGGATTGTAAACAAACCCGCAGGAAAAAAAGTGGATGGGAAAGGATGTCCCTATATTATGCTGCAGATGTAAGGAATTCCAGGGATGTCAGGGGGGCCGATCCATGGACAGCCCGGTCTTTCCACAACGGCAGAAACAGCAGAGAAATCACTATGGGCCCACCAAGGAACCGGGTCTTGGTTGGGGGGAAAACACAGTATGATAGGTAACCATAGGTTACGAGGGTGTGTATTTTAGCATAGCTGCTGTGCAGCTTTATTGGTTTTCTTTTTTCTGAAAGGCTGTAGCGGGGTGGGGGGCCGTTCACCCCCCCCCGGTCCAGGCTTTTAAAAACCCGGGACCCCCAGGCCTTTAAACCTGTGCAGGAAGAACCAGGGAGAGAGTTTTAAACCATGCTTAAGGAGTGTTTGGAAGTACTTGTCTCCAGAGAGTGCTGACAGGGAGAGGGGTCTGCTACGGACCCCGAAAAAGACCTGTGGGTCTCCTACAAAGGAAGTACCAGCCACACGGTGGAGTACATTTGGTTTTTTTTTGATGCTGGACTTTACCTTTTATTTGCTGCGTGTTATACGGCTGAATAAGCCCTGCAAGAGACTTTAGTTATTACTGCTGTTTGTTTTTCCGGGGGGAAAAAAAAAACCCCTAATTTTTGTTCAAAATACCCCCTTGGCCGCCTCTTGACCCCCTAGCCCCACATATTATAAATAAGGATACAAAAGGGTGCCTTAAAAGCAGATACGGTTTTGCACCATGCTCACAAAATTACCCCCTACTATTGATTGGGAGGGGGTCCCCGCACTTTTTGGGGTCCAACACAAAATACAGACACCTTCTCCTCCTCATTACTTTTGGGCAAAAAAATCACATACTGGAAAAATATCAAATATGAAGTATTAGTTGCGCAGTGG
>JAODAL010020983.1:0-68126 GCA_025379985.1 Phyllomedusa bahiana | reverse complement strand
GGGGGTTCAGTGTTTGGTTGAAAATTCAAAGGGACGAGTGGTGGACGGGGGAATTTCCCATGGGGTCTGGACCCGATAAGAAGAAAAGAAAAAGTGAACGATCCTCAGACAGACGCCCACCCTGTGGGGGCCCTAAATGTAAGAAAAACTATTTGCAAAGCACCTGATATCTGGTGTAACTATATGGCATGTAGGGTGGTTTTACAGTCTAGAGCCTGTGTACACTAGGAATACCACTTTAGGGGTCATATATGGGTTACTATTGGTCTTGTGTAGTTCATATAGTGTAGGGGTTTTATTAGTACTTTTGGGTGGTAATTTTGGGGTCAGTTCGGGCTGTTAATCAGGTTCCTAGTATAGGGTTATTGAAATTTTGGTTTTGGGTATAGGGGTTTTGTTTGGTAGCAGTGGATGGTGATTTTTGGGTGAGATATTTCCCCCTTTGTATTTTCTATTTTTATTAACGATTCCCTGGTAAATTTTTTGTGGTCAGGGGGTGGCAGGGGGGGGGGGGGCCCCATCCAAAAGTTTTTTGGGGCCCTGGCTTTTAGTCCCCCTGATAGTGACATATAATTGAGTCCTGGTTTAATTTCAAGTCATGTCGGGTCGGGGCGCGGCGGGACCATCAGTGATGGATACTTGGAATGCGGGGGGGACTTTTTTTTGGCCATCACCCGCAACCCAAGGTGGAGAGGATCAATCAGACCCTGGGCGTCCCTTCCCACTTTGTTTCACCCGACAGGATGATGATTGGTTTTTTCCCGTGGGCGGAATTTTTTCCCTTAACTCCCTGGGCCAGAATCACGGGATTCTCCTTTTAGTCTACACCCCCCCTTCCCCCCCCCTGCCCTTTTGCCTCCGAGGGCCCCGCGGTGGACATTGGCCCGGGTTTTGACTGCCATTTGGGGAGCAAATCGCCCGTCCCTAAACAAGCTACAACCCCTGAAGGCCCAGGGGACAAGAAAGGAGCTGGCCCCCAAATTTTGTCCCCGGGGGATAAGGTGTGGCTTTTCCACCAATATGCCGGCTCAAAAATACCATTAAAACTAGGGCCAAGTTCCTGGGGCTTTCGGGGTTGCGCGGATAATCCGGCTATCAAAATCCGGCTCCCCCTACCATGAATCCCCAAGCTTCCATGTTCCTTCTAACCCTGGGGTTAACCGGTTTCCCCGGGGAAAATTGCCCCCTTTCCCCGGGGCCAAGGCATCCAACGTGTTCAGGTGAAAGAAATTCGGCCATGGAAAATATCGGGGAGGCAACATTTCCTCATGACTGGGAAGGATTCGGGCAGGAGGAGAAATCTTGGGAGCCGGAGGATAACATCTTGGACCGGGACCTAGTAAGGAAATTCCTTTGTTCCAAGGAGAAGGGGAGGCCTAGGAGGGGGGGTACTGTCACGGGTGGTCCCGCAGCCCGCAGGATTGGCTGCGGGTGCACCCGTGTCCCTCAGTTCCCCCTTTCCCAAAGGGAGGGGGGGCCCCGTTTGTCCGAAATGTGGGGCCCGCAGACCCCTTTGATTTCCCTGGGAGCCGAAATTTACCCCCCGCGCTCCTGAAACCCCCCGGGTCTCCCCCGTTGGGCGCCTGTGCGGCACCCTTTTCCCAAATTTTAAAAGGGGCCCCAGGGGCCCCGGTAATCGGTTAATTCCCGGCCGCGGGTTTCCTTTTAATTTTTTGGGGTACCACCTCCGGATTTCCTCCCCAAAGATCTACTGTGCCTTGCCTTAGAAAAAGATTCCCTTTTGCACCCTATTTGTTTCTATGTTGGGGACCCTTGCCTACGTCTCTTAAACCAAAACCCTTTTGGGCCGCTGCCCTGACCTGTTTGTGCCCTTAAACTATGATTTTGGTTTTTTCGTTTTTTGTCCCTATTTGCCCCGGCGGGTCACTGCAGGCTAGTTGCCCCTTAGGGGGTTAGCGACCTGGTAGGACTCCCCGCAGCAAGCCCAAACCCCGCTTTGGGGCCCGGTTTTGGGTTTAAAAAAACCGGGCCCTACTTGGGCCCCCGCTCCGGGCGGGGGGTTACCCCCAACTTGTGGTGGGTCCGGGTTTAAAATTACTCCAGTTTTTTAAAACCTTTACCCCCCTTATAAAACCCCTACACCGGGTTTTATGGGGACATTTTACCTTTTTATGGGTAATAAAACCTCCCTTTTCCCTGTTTTGGGGACATTTAACGGGCCCCTATCCCTACCTAAAACCCTGCTTATGGGGACATTTTCCTGCCAATCCCTCCCTATAATTGCCTATGGGGACATTTTACCGCCTATTTTAGGGCCTTTACTCCCTTGGGGGGGGAACATTTTCCCTCCCTTTTACATGCCTAAAACCTGCCTTTTTCCCTGCCTTGGGGGGAAATATACCCCCTAAAACCCTCCCTTTTGGGGGACTTTATACGTGCCTATACATGCCTCTAACTGCCTAGGGGGAATTCCCGGCCCATAATTGAAATTGGGGAAATTAACGGGCTTTCTTTGCCTAAAAAACCTGCTTTGGGGAGCTTTACCTCCCTTTTATAAATGCAAAACAGGGGCCCAGAAAAAGGGGCCTATACATCCCTATGCCTGCCAAAGGGGGGACTTTTAAACCTCCCCAAAATTAAATGCCTAAACCCTCCCTAGGGGGGGAAACATATCCCTTTGCCTAGGGAAAGACCAAAAAACGGGCCTTTTATTTTGGTTTTGGGGGGAAAAATTAAACTGCCTTTATCCTGTCTATGGGTGACCTAAACTGCCTTTTAACCTCCCTTTATGGTAAAACATTAAACTGCCAAATGGGGGGAACTTTAAGTGCCTTTACTGCCTAGGGGGGATATTTTCTTGCTTTTACCTCCCTATGTAATTTTTTGGGGTATCCATTTTTTTTTTTAAATTTACCAGTACCCGCTGCATTTTCCCCCCTAGGCTTATACTCGGAAAAATAAGTCTTCCCATTTTTTTTTGGGGCAGAAAAAGGTCCCTTTGGGCTTATATTGGGTGGGTTTTATACTTTTGTTTATATGTTATGAAAAATTTTGTTTAACTGTATACCGTATTTACTCGATGCAGCTTTTCCGCAGGGGGAACCCCGGAGGGAAAGCGAATCGCGGTGTCCAGAGTTTCCGGCACGGCAGCTTTGGTTTTGTCATAACACGCAGTGCGGAATGTTGAATCCGCCCCCTTTTGCAAAAAGTTGGTTTGGTTGGGATTTGGGAGCTGTGAGGGAAAAAAGGTAAGTTTTTGCACTTCCCTTTTAAAAACCTGCCTATGGGGGAATTTATTGAATATACCTGCTATAACCTCCCTATGGGCAATTTTCCCTTTGTTATACATGCCTTTTTTAACCCTGTTAGGGTTTTTTTAAAACCTCCCCTAAAACCCTTCCATGAGGAAAATACCTGCCTTTTAACCTGCCTAGGGGGACATTTACCTGCTTATATATCCCTTTTAAAATCTGCCTAGGGGGGACTTTTACTCCCCTTTACATCCCTTTTAAAAACCCTCCCCTAGGGGGGAAACATTTTTTCCCTGCCTATTCCTCCCTATAATTTGCCTATGGGGGCCCAAAATCCCTCCCTTTATAACCTGCTTGGGGAAACTTTAAAAATTGCCTATACCTGCCTATGGGGGGACATATATATGTATGTAACCTGACAAAAATCAAGCCACCACACAGCTATGTTGACAGAATAAGTTAAGGGTGTAAGAAAATAACATTTTAAAAACAAAAAAGTCAGAAACCCCCTAAAAAAAAGCAAAAATAAAATTTTGGGGTTTCAAAAACGGGAAAGGGACCCAAAGAATATGGAAAAATTTTTTTCCTTTTTTAGCAAGCAAAAAGAATAAAAATGGCAAATTGCAGAATTTTTTCCTTTTTTTATATTTAAATTAACTGGTCCCAAAAAAAATATTACCACCCTTTAAAACAAAAGCTATACAGAGCTTTGTGAGGGAAAAAATGAAAAAGTTTTTGTTTTTTTTTTGGTAGTTGAAGTGGAAAAAATGAAAACAAAAACAAAAATTGGCTGCATCTACAAGGGGTTAAACTGGAATTAAATCCAAGATGTGCCCCATAGCTTTCCATTATTACACTTTTAATAGGCTTTCTACAGTATATTTTTCATTAAAACCTTTCTGCTTCCTACCCATACTTCCTGCAGTGAAGCACAAATCGGACATAACCTCCCAGCAGTGGTGCAATTTACCCCCATCAGGTCCAACCCTTTAAGGCTTTTTTCCCAACCTGAAAAAATTTTGGGAGCATGGAGATGGGCTATTTTATTTATTTTTTGTTTTCCTTTGCCCTGATTTTGGCCATTAAAAAATTTGTTTAGGGAAAATTTTTAAACATTGTTTTTTCCCTGGGTTTTACACAAAAATGTAGTTCTGCCCTTTTGGGGAAAAGGGGGCATTTTCTTTTGCAGAAATATAAACCCTTAAAAGTCCTTAGCAAATTTTTTACTTCTTAAAAAAAGCAAAAAATTCAAAAAAACCATATTTTTTAAAAAAACCTGGCCAAAAAAGATTTTGGTCCCCACTTGTTAAAAAAAAAACCCTGAATGGGCAAGGGCAAAGGTTCCATTTAAAAATTCTGAAGATGTTCTGTGGTTTTGGTAAAAAAGGTTTTAAAAGATTTTTTTAGGTCTGAAGGGTGGATTTTGGCCTGCATGTATCAAAAAAAAACCTTAAATGTCTGGGTTTTAAAAAAATTAGACAAAACGGTTTTGGGGTATGTTGGGCTAGTTTCACTGGAGATGTTAAAAATGCCAAAACCAAAAATACTGAATCCATGGAAAACCCGCAATTTTTAGTAGAAAAAAAGCCTTTTCAATGCGCAATAAACCCGCTGGGCGGAGGGGGAAAACGGGGTTTCCAATTGATCCCTTTAAAAAAGTATAGTACCCGGGTTTTTGATTATTTCAGCTCCTTCACAGCAAGAGGGCAATGGGAAAAGTGTGGGTTTAAAAAATTTTCTATCAAAGCCAACATTAACTTTTTTAGCAATCTGATTTACAGTCAGGTTTGGACGGCCCCCGGGAAAAAAAAACCAGGAGCCCTTGAGCTTTGGAGGCCTTAAGAAAACTGCATTAAAGTATTTTTCCCTTTCGGCAGACAAAAGGCAAAAAAACAAAAAAGGGGTGTCCCCAATTAACCCCTTTATGGGGCCCCAAAATCGCTCCACAGGCGAGCCCCCAAAATTAAATTTTACTGGTGGGCCCTAAGTACCTCTGTCTGACATTGTTTTTCAGTTTAAAATTTTTCTGTGGGAAACCCGAAAAAAAATGGAATAGCTCCCAGGGGGGTTGGGTGGGTTTGGGGGTGGGTTCAACGGAATTTTTTTTTGTCTCATTTGAACTGCGGGTGTATTTTTACAGAAAAAAAACCCCTTTTTATGTAGGAGTGTCGGGGCTGGGGGGGCCCCGGGGGGCCCCCGGGGGAATTTGGGTCTCGGGGGCCCCCTTTGTACATGAAAAAAATTTTTCCGGCCTTTTCGGAATTTAAAAGCGCCCAAATTTTTCCCCTTTTTTTCAAAACGCAAAACAAAATGTTTGTGTTTGTACAATGTAGTAACCCCATTTTCAGTTAACATATAAGACACAGGGGTAAGTAGCTCCATTTCATATTCCCCCCCACTAGGCCCACCTACAATATCTTCCCCAAAGTTTCCCTTGGTCACGGGACTCACCACCTTCTAAAATAAAACCAGAAGAAAAAAGTCTAAAAACCCATCACAGGGTCAGGGGGGTTTCCCCCACTTTTACAATCAGGGACAAGTTTGTGCCCCTTTTACTGCACCCATATAACCTTACAACAACTTAAAATTTTTTGAAACAAAGAGGGCAACACCAAAAATCAGGTTTTAAATAAAACCCGCCCTATTGAGACCCATAGGGTCAGACACCAGTTTAATATAAAACTACAAAAAACCCCCACCCTTTGAGCCACATAGAGGTCCGACCCCCCCCCCAAAGGGTTTTCCCACAAAAACCGGGAAAATAGAGACCAAAATAGAGGTCAGAACCCCCCACATCAGGCTTTAAACCCACAACACCGCCCATTTTAGGGACCAATAGAGGTTTGAAAACCACCTCAGGTATAACCCACCAAAAACCACCATATAGGAGACCCCATAGAAGTAAAAACAAAAAAATCGGTTTAACCCCCAAAACCCGTCATTAAAGGGAACCACAAAAGGGTCTGACACCGCTCAGGGATTTAACCCCAAAAAACCCCAATTTGAGACCCAAAAAGGGTCAAGGGCAGCAGCTCGGGTTTTACCTTAAAAAAAACCCCCTTTTTTTAGAAAAAAGTGGGTTCCCGACAAAAGGGGGGGTTTTTAAACTACAACACTGCATTTTTTGAGAAACTTTTGTGGTTGTTTTTTTGCTTGGGTATTAACCTTTAAAAAAACCCTATAGAGAAATTTTTTGGGCCAGGCACCAGCTTTGGTTTTCCTTAAAAACACCCTTTTTAGGGGCAAAATTGTTTAAGAAAGGTAAGGTTAAATAAAAAATTTGGCCAAATTGAGGGTAAAAACCCGTTGGGTAATTATTTTTTTGGGAATTTTGCGTTTGATAATTTGGGTTTTTTTCCCTTTAAATAGGGGAATAAGGAGGTTAATATGGTGGGAAAGGGGGGAAAGAGTTGGGGGGGATTTCCCCTTTGCATCCCTTTAAACCAATTTTTGAATGGTTTCCCGGCCCCATCTCCTTCGAAATTTCCAACTATTTTGGGTTGTTTCCCCAATTTTCCAAAACATTCCCCTTTTTTTATTCCAAATTTGTAAAAACCCCCCCCAGGGGTGGGGGGGGCGGGGGAAAGGGCCTTCCCTTTGAGGATGTTAAAATTTCCAAAAGGGTTGGGGTTTTTTTTGGGGGTGGGGGGGGTCCCCCCCCTTGGGGAAGCCAAAAATGGGGTGATTTAAATTTCAATTTCCAAGGGGTGGCAAAATGGAGGAGGCAATTTTGGAAGGAGGTAAACTGGTTTGGGTTTTGGGAGGGTTTTAAAAATTTCCCCCTTGGGTTTTGGGAAAGCCGGGGCCCCTGTGGGTTGGTGGGGGGTACCTTTTTGGAAAAAGGGGGGGTTTTTTAAAAACCCCCTTGAAGAGGTAAGTTGGTGGTTTGGGGGGGTTGGGGTTTTTTGGAAGGGTTTGGTTTTGGGTTTTTAAAGGGGTGTTGGTGGGTTACCCTTTTTTAAGGGTGTAGGTGGTGGTTTCCCCCTTTAAAGGGAAACTTTAGGTTTTTTATGGGGGGGTTTTTTTATTGGACTTAAACTTTGGGGCCCTTTTAAGGGGGGGGGCAAAAAGGGGAGGGGTTTTGGATTTTTGATAAGAAAAGGAAGTTAAAGGGGGCTCTTTTAAATTGATCTCTTTAAGGCCCCCTTCAGGGTTAAGGTTTTAAAGGCCCCAAAGGGAATTTTCGTTATTTCTTTTAGGGAAGGGGTTGGGGCCCCCTTTTTTTACTTTTAGGAAAGGGCCCCCTTTGGGTGCAATCCCTTTGGGACCAAAAGGGGTTGGGAGTGGGTTTTTTTTTAAGGACCCGGGCCCCCCCCCTTGGGCAAGGGAAACCTTTGTACAGGGGACCCCCAACCCCCAAAACATACCCCTTTGAGCCCCAAACCCCCCCCCCCCCTTGGGCCCCTTTTTTGGAAACCCCTTTATTGGGAAAGGGCCCCCGGGGGCCCCCCAAAGCCCCCCCCCCCCCCCGGGGCCCCCATTATGTTAGCCGGGCCCCTTTGTTAAATCAGGGCCCCCTTTTTGATAGTCAGGGCCCCCCCTTTTTGTAGTCAGGGCCCCCTGTAGGTAGTTAGGGTCCCCCCTTTTGTAGTTTCCCGGGGCCCCCCTTTTGATAGTCAGGGACCCCCTTTAGGTTTGCCAGGGGGCCCCCCTTTTTTTAGCCGGGGCCCCCCCTTTTGATTGTAAGGGGCCCTTTAGTAGCCCCGGGCCCTCTTAGGTGTATAAAAAAAAAAAAAAAGCCATTACCCGGTCCCGGGTCCCGCTTCCCCGGGCCCCTTCCCACTGCCCCTGTCTCTTACGACACCCTGCAAGGCGGCGCGGGGGGAAGTGAAAGGTCACCACGCCCCCTACCCTCAGCAGTAGGGGGGCCCGGGGGGCCCCCGCAGTTTTGAGGCCCTTAACCCCTTTCAGCCTGCCAGGGGGATCAGCGGAGGCAGGCTAGTGGCGTGTGCTCCGTGACAGCGCAGCCCCCGGGGTCAGGGAAATTAGCCCCCAACCCCCGGGGGCGGTTTCTGGACGCTGGGCCCCAAAAATCTTCACTGAAAATTTCAAAAAAAAATCTTAGACTCCCCCTTTTATACCATTTCTCTAAAATTTTCCTATCTTAAACAAACCCATTATGGGCCCCCAATGTAATTAATTACCCCTTGTGGGTAAAATTTTTCCCCCTATAGCAGGTAGTACCCCACTGCGCCGGGGTTTAGCTCCTTTTGAAAAGTAGTTGCCCCCTCTGGGGCCCGGGTTGTGCCCCCCTAGCAGGGTTTTTAGCCCCTTTTTGCCCGGTTACTGCCTCGTGCTAGGTTACGCCCCTTTAGGCGTAATTGCCCTTTTACCGTAATATGCTCCTTGTAGTCAGGTTATTAGACCCTGTAGCCAGGTTATGTTTCCTCTTAGCCGTAATTTTGCCCCCTTGCCACTAATATGCCCCTGCCACATAATATGCCCCTGTAGCCGTGATATGCCCCTGTAGCCAGTGATATGCCCCCTGTAGCCGTGTATGCCCTCGTAGCCAGTAATTGCCCCCTGTAGCCCCGTGATATGCCCCCCGTAGCCGGATATGCCCCCCTGTAGCCATTGATATGCCCCTCTGTAACAGTGTATCCCCCCTTAACAGTGTATGCCCTCTTAGCAGTGATATGCCCCCTGTAGCAGTGATATGCCCCTCTTAGCCCGTGATATGCCCCCCGCAGTAGCCCCAGTGAAAATGCCCCCGTAGCCAGTAAATGCCCCCTGTCGCCAGTAGTGCCCCTTAGCCAGTGAATGCCCCTATAGCCGTGTATGCCCCCCTTTGCCCCGTGATATGCCCCCCTTAGCCCGTGATATGCCCCTCTAGCCAGTGATATGCCCCTCTTAGCCCGTGATATGCCCCCTCTGTAGCCCGGGATATGCCCCCCGTAGCAGTGATATGCCCCTCTTAGCCAGTAATTTGCCCCCTGTAGCCAGGTTATTTTTCCCCTCTGTGCCAGTAAATATGCCCCCCATAGCCAATTGCCCCCCTGTTTGGCCCGTTTTTTGCCCCTTGTTGCCAGTAAAATGCCCCTTAGCCCGTGATTGCCCCTCTTTAGCAGTGATTTTGCCCCCTGTGCCGTGATATGCCCCCTGTAGCCGGTAGGCCCTCTGTAGCCGTAATTGCCCCTGTAGTCAGTTATTGCCCCTGGAGCCGTGAATGCCCCCCTTTGCACATTTTGCCCCCGACCCGTTTTATTGCCCTCTGTGCCATAAAAATTTCCCCCTGTAGCAGTGATTGCCCCCCGAAGCCCCAGTTTAATATGCCCTCTGTAGCCCCGTGATATGCCCCTGTAGCCGTGAATCCCCCTGTAGCCCCGTGTAGCCCCCCGTTGCCAGTAAAAATGCCCCCTGTAGCCAGTAATTCCCCCTTAGCCACATTGCCCCTGTAGCTAGTGATATTCCCTCGTAGCCAGTAATATGGCCCTCTGTAGCCAGTAATATGCCCCCTTAGCCCCATATGCCCACTGTAGCCATAATTTCCCCCTTTTAGCAGTATTTGCCTCTTGTAGCCGTAAAAATGCCCCCCTTGCCCCCATTGCCCCTTGTGCCGTAATATGCCCTCTGTAGCCAGTAATATGCCCCCTCAGCCACATATGCCCCCTGTATCCAGTAATATGCCCCCCTTACCTAATAAAAATAAAATAAAAATCCCTACTCACCTCAGCCCGGTCCACGCGTCCAGGTCCTGCAGCTTGAGAACGGTGTAAGCAGCGTAATGTCATCACGCTACTTACGCCGTCTCGCGGGGCCTAGGAGCTCCTCGGCCAGCAGAGCTGCCGGCTTAGGAGACCCAGCGTCGCAGAGGGGGTGATGAAAGCGATGTGTCACACCCCCTGCGACGCTGAGGTGTATGTACAGCGCTTACCAAGCGCCGTACATACAGGGGGGAAGACAGGACGGTACCGATCCGTCCTGCCCCCTCCCCGACTCTGTGCGGCCGCACTAAGGAGCGCCTGGAGCTGCCGAGATTCGGGGCACAGGCAGATTTATTCGGGGCTCGTGCCCCGAATGAATCTGCCTAGCGACGCCCCTGCTAGCTGCACTCCTACACACATTATTGAACCTTAGGCACCCAAAAAATTATTACAGGTATTCTTCGTTGGACCACTTTTGGTAGGTACTAACCACTGCTGTTTTGGAGATTTTTTGACCTAGTTGTCTAGCCATCACAATTTGACCCTTGTCAGAGTTGCTTAGCTTGTTACACATGCTAATTTTTCCTGCTTGCAATAAATCAGCTTCGGGAACTGACCACTTGCTACCTTAAATATCACCGTTATAAGTGCCATTGTCCAAAATACCGTTTTACTGTTAGGCCATGTTCACACGGCTTATTTCGCAACGGATTTGCAGCCGTATTTACTGCCGCAAATCCGTTGCGAAGTCAGTTACAAACAAGTAACTGGCCATTTTACATTGATTTTAATGGGAAATACGTGTCGTCGTTCAGACGACACTTATTTTCGTTCCGGATTGCGGCCGCAATCCGGCCGCAAAACAATGTGCATGTCAATATTTCCGGACGGATTCACCAACTATAATGAATGGGGATGGTGAATCCGTCGGGAAATCAGTTCCAAATACGGGCCACACTTAGTGGCACTTATTTGAAACTGATTTGCAACTGATTTCGGAACGTATTTAGGTCGGAAATCCGACGTGAATCAGTTCTGAAATCAGCCGTGTGAACATTGCCTTATAACTGATCTGCAGGGCTGTATTTACAGTCTATGCTGCCCAACTTCAATCAATAGGCTGGGTTCATACATTGCAGTCAGGTTGCATTTTTGTCACATTTTTCAGCAAAATTACGGTTTGTTTTTTTAAAAAATGGACAATAATTGACCTACTATGACCTGCTATGATGAGTTACACTGCTACCAAGCCCTGTTCTGGTTTCCTGAGCTCAGAATACTATCGTAATCGCAATCGACCACTACACTGTCCCAGCGTGGTTCCAAATTAGATGTAGAAGAAATATCCGAGCTCGTGGGCACTTACACACAGAGAGACATAGCTACATTTATTGATAGCTTGCATTAATTTTCAAACTTCAGTAACATAGAAGGCGCAGTGCCAAGGAGACGCAGTTTTTTGACAAATCCTAAAAAATGAGAAAAAAGTCCAAAAATGTATCACACCGGGCCCTAAAAAAGGAGGAAACTTGATTTATTCTCAAGACTGACCAATTTAAAAAAGCGGCATATATACCCCACAGCTCTATTATGCATGCAGGCAATTAGAGAGACATAAGGAAAATCGCACAATACATGTTTGGCGAGCTACAGCCTAAATCCAAAACCCTAAACACCGAGAACTAATATTATTAGTCATTATCAGAAGTATTAATCTAAAATGCGGGGAACATCATAATATGGAGATTTTCCCCGGGCATGGACGGGCCCTACTTGCAGATTCTTTTTCAGGGACTGAAACCCTTGTTTAAAAAAATTAAAATACGGCGGAATATACTCCGGCGGATTCTTCTCGGATTTGCTGTCGGCCCCGTACATATAATGTACAGGGCCAACGGCAAATCCAAAATACTACCTCGGCTTTTGCGCAAATCTGCACCAAAAGCGCGGTCCTGCAAGTGTCAAAATGGCGTCGGATTTTGGACAGCTGTTTGGCACTTGCTGTGTAGACTTGGCCTAAAGCTATGTCATCACAGCACAGGATTACAGTTGGATTTAAGTGGATTCAGGATTTAGAATCCGCAAAAATCCGACTGTAATCCTGTGGCCATAGCCCACAATAGAAAAGCCATGCTATAGTCTGTCTACACAGCACAGATTTTCTACTGTGGGATTTGTAAACCGCCAGCCCTCCGCCAGAAGATAGAACATGTTAAAATGCCATCGGATTTTGGACGGCATTTTAACATTTGCTGTGTAGACATAGGCTAATGTTTTCCTGGCTATAACTTTCTGTTTCATCTTGACAGTGATCTTCAGATGAGAAAATGGAGTAATAGAGATGACCTGTGCCCCATCATTACAGAGACAATCAGCCTGTGGTGAGGACTGCCTGTGGGCCCCCTTTGTCAAAAAATATCCTGGTGGGTATATTGGAGACATCCACTTTCTTCCCGATTCACACAAAAAATAAAGCAGCACTAAAACCCATCCCAACATTGAATTCATGGAAAAATTAATCTGCACTACTGATATTTTTTTTAATAAATTAATCTAAGCAAGTTTTTAGTGCACGCTTTAGTCAAATTGTGTATGCTCTCCACCAAATCATCAGGCAGGTCAATAATTCTAGATTTGCCTCACCACCTCACCACAGTACCGGCAGCCCATCGAAAGACAGTTCATGGGTCAACAGGTCCATTCGCAATGATTATAAGGACCTCAGGCAGGTGTATTGTCAGTATAGGCACTACAGCGGGGTGTGTGTACTTTATGGCAGCTGCAATAAATAGAGGTCAGTTGATAGAAAAGTGTCATAGATTATTACATTCCCTGGAAAGTGATGGAATACAGCTCCTCCCCTAGAGAACAAAGAGTGTTGAAGGAGAGATGTAATATTCTATCCTGCATAATCCAGACTTCCAGTAGTACGCAATGTTGAGGCTCTTAGAAGAGCAGGAAATGTCTGTTCTAGTGTGAAAACTGGTATGGTTAAGATATTTTTATAGGGATAATCACATACAAATAACAAGATCACCAAAATGTTTTCAATAAAAACCTGAATTGAATATTATGTCATTTTGATGTTACATTCCCTAGTGCAGACTGTGAGCTGTGACCTGCCATGACATTTCCATATGCATAAATAAAGGGGATCCAGACCTGGGGGGGTAAATTAAAGAAAGAAAAAAAAAACTCATGCAAGGGAAATGTTAAGCAGTGTTAAGATCTACAGATACAATCTGTTTGCCTCGTATATGGAACTCATCCACTTTTCCACTGCACTGATATGGAAAACTTTGTACAATTCAGAGTTTTAAAGATTACTACAGAAAGAAGTCAGGGCACATTGATTGATACATGTGGTGCATCTATGGTACAATTTTGTTTGTATTTGTTCGCAATTAAGCCATGTCACTAAATCGCTCCCCTTTTGACTGCAGCTCACACAGGTGGGTCCCCAACTCAATTAATGACGGGGGGCCCGGCGCTCCCCTCTCAACAAACCCCGGCCCCGGGTGTGATTAGAAAAAAGTCCCTCCTTATCTCCCTCCCCGTTGGGGAAAATTAGAGTGATGTTGTCTGACTCAATGTATTTGTGAAGCGTACCTTGGCGTGTAATTGCGCTGCAATACACTTGAAGTACAACCTGCAAATACAGTAAAATCATTGCAACTCAATGAAGGGCAAGTGGAGTGGGAGGAGGGCCGCATGTAGCACTGGTCGTAGCGTTACTTTCTCAGCAACAAGATATTGCTCAGCCGCACACAGGTTTACATGCTATTATACACCACATGAAGAATACTAAGCCTAAGATTGAGGCATATGGTAATTCTGTATCAGTATTTCCCAGCATGTTCCTTCAAAAGAGAATAGAGCCCTGTGTACACCACACATTTTCATGCAGATATGGGCAAGAATATGTATTTATTTCTGCATGATTTCCACCCAGGCTCGGACTGGCTCACAGGGACAGAGGGGAAATACCCGATGGGCCCCTGAGCGTGGCAGACCTGGAGTTGCTGTTAAACTGCACATACATCCTTGGGAGAGGCAGAAAGCAGAGAAAGCGAGGCAAAGAGCAAGAGGCAGAGTATAAAACATGTTAAGTAATGTACAGCAGCTGTAGGGTGGGCCAACAGAATTAACTCCACCGCTGGGCTCTAGAATTAATTCTATTGGTGGGCCTCCTGAATTAATCATCTGGTGTGCCCCAGAATCCTATCCACTGATGAACTTCCAGAATTAATTCCACTGATGGGCCCCCAGAATCAACTCCTCTAGTGGGTCCTCTAGAATCAACTCCACTGGTGGGCCCTAGAATCAACATTACTAGTTGGCCACAACAATCAACTCCATGGCTGCCTCCCACAGATCTAGCGCCCTCCCTCGCGCCCATCTGATGGACGTCTAGAATTAACTCACTGATGGGCACCAGAATTACCTCCCTAGTGGTCCCTCTAGATATCAACTCCCATGGTGCGGGACCCTTGACTCCAAAATACCCCCCCCCCCTATCAACAGTAATTAGTTGGCCACATCAATCACTCACTGGATGGGCTTCACAGAATCATCTCACTGATGGGACTCCAGAATTAACTCACTGATGGGACCTAGAATCAAATCCTTAGCGCGCGCGTCCTCCTAGAATCAACCTCCAATGGCTCGCTCTGTGTTAGAATCAACGTTACTAGTTGGGCCCAATGAATCAATCCATGGTGGCCCCCCCCCGCCACCAGAATGCATCTCCGGGTGGCCCCCACAGATATTCCAGACAGTTGGGGCACCAGAGATCAACTCATCTAGGGGTGATCCAGAATCAGCTCCTCTAGTGGGCCCCCAGAATCAGCTTCACTGGTTGGCCCCAACAGTCAACTCCACTGGTGGTCCCCCCAGTATCATCTCCACTGGTGAGCCTCCAGAATCAAACTTACTGATGGACCCCCAAAATCAACTCCACTAGTGGACCTCTAGGATCAACTCCTCTAGTGAATTAACTTCACTGGTGGGCACCGAGGAACTATGTGCTCATTGGTGGATACCAAAAAAGACTCTTCTCCACTGGTGGGTCTTCAGTATAAGGCAATGTTCACACGGCGTAATTGCGGCGCGTACAGTACAGCCACAATTACGCCGGGTGATTTGGGAGTCACACTGTTACGCGCGTACTCCCGCGGCGCAGGGGAGCTGGCCAGCCGCCGGCCCCATTGACAGTCATTACTCGCGCGCGGTGTATTCACGCAATTTGAATTGACATGTCAATTGTCTCCCCGCGCGCTCATACAATATGATCGTATTGTACAGCGGGAGAGAAGGATGGCGTAATCCATTGTGCTCTTATGAGAACCTCGTCGTATTGTTGATAGGCAAATACTACATTGAAATGCCGCGAAATTCCCTGTGGGGAACATAGCCTAACATTGATTCCAACGCCTGGTGAACCAGTGAGCTATGGCTCTTCACCTATGTATGAAAAACTGTATAGGTGTAGACTTTCTTTGTGTGTCCACAAGCAACAATCGCAAAGTCCCCTTTCTTTTCTTCTAGACAGCACTATATGAATGAATGGGAACTCTGATTGGTTTCTATGGGAAACAAGAGAAAGTCTACAACCTAGAGACTGTTTTTTCATGCAAAGGTCAATTTCTTTTAGTGAGAGGTCAGTTGATCCTTATTCATTTACTCAAGTAGGAATTTCTCTGATGTGGATTTGTAAATTCACATGTAGAAAGCAAAACATGACATGTTGCCTGGTGACACAGGTTACGAAGTCGTTGGAATATGGTTAGTTTTTTTTGGAGGTAGTTTTGGTTTTCTTCCTTTCTTCACCTTTGAAATTAGATCCGGCAACATGTCTTCTTCACTCTCCTAGATGTTGCTGATAAGCTTGTGATCAGCAGGATCTTTTGCTGGAGGAATGAGGTGATCGTGGTAGGGGAATTCTATGCTGTGATATTGCATGAACGGTCATGTTAGGAGTAGAGGTAACTGGAGATGTCGTTTCTATGCCGTTCGGCGCCTCGACGGTTCACCATAGAGAAGTGATGCCATAGAGAAGGGTGTACAATTATGAAAATCTGCTTTATACAAAGTGAAAAACCGCAATGGACATTTCATACATGAGGCTTTACATACATACGTGTATTGCAATACAAAACGTATGTACTTCAACTGGCTTTACGTGGTAACCCAGTACTAACACGCTACCTGCATAGGGGGGCCCAGCGCATTCTGTGCTCGTTGTGTCCAGGCCCTCTGTCCCGATCATTCAGGGGCAGAGACTGTGCGGCCTTAGCAGAACAAAGCACCGCCGGCACTCTGCTCTGCTAATCTGCCTTGTAAGTCTAAGGCCCTAGGGGTTATATCATCGCACCGCCTGCACTGCGCTTCACAGGGAGAAGCCTTTCTACTAATGGGGCCTACCTACCTAGCTACCTGGGGCCCATCTACAGTCTACCTACCTCTGTGGGGCCCACCTACAGCCTACCTACCTATATGGGGGCCCCTACAGCCTACCTACCTATGTGGGGCCCACTTACCTATCTATGTGGATCCCACCTAAAGCCTACCTACCAATATGGGGCCCACCTAAAGCCTACCCACCTATATGGGGACCCCTACAGCCCACCTAGCTATGTGGATCCCACCTAAAGCCTACCTACCTATGTGGGGCCCACCTAAAGCCTATTTACAGAAAAAATGGGACATTAATTTCTCAAAGAAAAAATATGACACACGGCCATACTCACAGCTGAAAGGCTGGAATGAGACTGAACCCAGCAGAGAGGCTACCCCACCCCCCATGCTACTTCAGAAAAATACACATGTGCCTCTGCTTGCTAGGCTATAGCCCATACTTCTCACCACTAGGTGTACAACCAGCCTGCACATTAAATTGCTTTCTAAGCAAATTAAAGACTAGTATGATATATAGTGTAATAATAAATTTCTGACAACATTTTAGAAGCTATGTCACTTTAATCTTAAGAAAATGATGAAGGGCTTTCGTTTCTGTAAGAAAATGTGCTCTTCTCTATTGTGTACATACATACTGAAAAAGAAAAAACCTCTAACATAGTTCCTTTATCGACATGCCCATATCACTCACAGAGCTTACACCAGACAAGCCTAAATGAGAGTAACATTTGTATCTGTACATGGAGTTGGTCTGTCTCCTAAAATCACCTATTTCCATACTACTGCTTGTTTAACTTTGCCAAGCCTGTAGCCAGGAGCAGTTTATAGGCTCCTAACTCCCTTTTTCCCACTGTCGGTGCCCCCTTGAGACAAGAAGCTCTACCAGCTCGGAGGCATCTCTTCAAATCTGACAGATGCAATTAGCAAGTCAATCTAGGGGTGGGGGGCTGATAGTCCTCAAATTGCACATGCACAGTTCATTGTGAGTCAGTTCACACAGTAAGTGTGTTAATTGTGGCAACAGAAACACCTCTGACTGTAAAGGACAGAAGTGTTGGAACATATTTAGTGAGTGATGATGATATTATTAGGTTACATTACAAAAAAAGACTAATAGAACAGCTAATATTTCATTATATTTGTCAATGCTGCCTCATCTATTGATTGTTCTACAAAACCTCCTCAAAACATGGCCACCCAGTATGGACCTTGATATGACTCCTTTTGCTCTGCTTTTATTTCGGTTGCTTTTACTTCCATTAAACTATTGCAATGCTTCTCACTTTACTGTCTTGAAATATAAACTCCCTGAAGTATATCTGTGTTTTCCTGTCAACTCCCAGTGGAGTATTCGTTACAGAAAAGAGTTGATCTTTTGGTGTCAACGTGTAACATAGACATTACAGATACAGAAACAAAATTTGACAATAGAAGGAAACAAATTGTGTGTCTGACGGTTTTCACAATCCATTCACATCTTCGAATGTCTGTCTGTGCTGTCGATAGCTGTATTCTAGCAGTATGTTTCACTCATGCTGAACTCAGTCCATATACACAAGGCTCATTAGCTCATCTGCGAATATGCAAATACTAATTATGCTTTACTGTACATTATGGGAAATTCATATGTCTCAGAAGAACCACTGGAAAAGTACATCCATAAATATGCCATAAAACTAGGTGTAAATACACGAGACTTGATGTCATCGTACAAAAGTTATTGTTTTAAAGAAGCAGTGCTGTGAACTATACCGAGCCCTAATCCTGTGGAACAGTGTGGTTTTGGTTGCTTTTTTTCATGTGCGTTTCCCCTGAAGCATTATTTACCATTAAATTAAATGAAGGCCTGTACCACTGGGCAACAAATTTTCACCTTTTTTTGTTCCTGGCTTATAAGTGTTTCCTGACTGCTTGTAACTGAAAACAATGGAAAGCAACATTTGTTCCCCACAAACGTTGCTTTTGTGACTGTTAGTGAAATTTTTTAATTTGCCAATTTTTCATTGGGAAAAGGCAAAATTTGCATTTTATCTTATTCATATAAAGTCTGCTTCAGATTTAACATTTATTTTCAGAAATTAGCGGTTTTTTGAGATTTGCATTTATATTGTAAATCACTTTCAGGAATCAAACCCCAAATGTAATCTCTCATTATGTTCTCGTTGTACTGTCCTGGGTAGCGATGTTCGAAGTCCATTATATCCTGGTAGAAGCGGTCGTCTTGCTCCTCCGAAAACGCGCCCATCTTCTCCTTGAATTTATCAAGATGCGCATCAAGCATATGGACTTTGAGGGACATTCTGCAACCCATTTTGCAGTACTTCTTCACCATAGTCTCTACCAGCTTCACATAGTTTTTGGTTTTGTTGTTACCAAGAAAGACACAAACTACCGAGAAATTCACTGCAATCCAAGCTGGGAAATTCACTGGATTCGAAGATCTTCTTTAGCTGTGGCCCAACAAATACACCAGCTTTGACCTTAGCCTCAGATAGCTTAGGTAAAAAGTCTTGAAGCAACTTGAAGGCTGGTGACTCTTTATCTAGAGTTGTGACAAATTATTTCATAAGGCCCAGTTGGATGTGCAATGGAGACATCAGCACCTTCTGGGGGTCAACCAGTGGCTCCCAATTGACGTTTTTAAGAGAACTCGGTCCGCTGTACCTTCTATCCCAAGGCAAAGGTAGCAGGAAAACTTGGCAAAACCGCCTTGAAGCCCCATCAGAAATACTACCATTTGGAAGTCTTTGATGATCTCCCAGCCATACTCGTCATACTCCAAGGCATCTAACAAGGTCTTGACGCTACTGTACTCCTCTTTGAGGTGCACCAAGTGAGCCAGAGGAAGAGACAGTACTTGTTACCATTATGGAGCAGCACTGCTTTAAGGCTCCTGCATAAGTTGTCTAACAGGTTACACGCTATTCTGATTGCATCGGACAGACCTGTCACATTGTGGCAGAAGCAGAGTCCATTTTGATGGGTGAAGAACCTGGAAAAAAGATGGTGACGCTTTCCTCCAACAAGTTCCATTCCAAGTCAAAAGCTCGGCATTTGACTTGGTAAGACCAAGATCTCTGATCAAGTCGTTGAGGTTAGTTGGGGTACTATGGATTTCTTTCCTTTTCTTCACCTATGAAATCTAGATCACCCAGTGGCACGCATGCCATTTCAGCCAGTCAAATGGGAGAAGGGAGCTGTTTGTCTTTCCCATCATCTACCGGTCCAGATGCTCCTGCTCTTCGCAACTCATGGCACCAGCAGTTGTTCACTGAGGCGATTGCCAATAGACAGCAGTATGTGTCCAACCATTCTAAGGTGCAGAAGCTGACCATGCTCCTGTCCAAGTTGTCGGTACTGCAGTCCCTCCATTTCCAAGTGGTGGACTCAGCACCGTTCAGAGAACTAATGGCTTGTGCCGAGCCGAGGTAGAGAGTCCCAAGCCGTAATTTATTTTCCAAAAAGGTAGTACCAGCCCTTCACAAATATGTAGAACAGAAGGTGGGCCAGTCAATGAGCCTATCGGTTTCTTCCAAGGTGCATGGCAGCGCGGACGTGTGGAGTTGTAACTACGGTCAGGGCCAGTACATGTCCTTTACAGCCCACTGGGTGAATGTGCTTCCTGCCCAGTTACACCAACAACTTGAACAGGAGACGCAGCTTTCTCCTCCACGTTGTCAAACTGCTGCTCCTGCGCCAATGTCTGCCTCCACCACCACACCCAACTCAGCCTCCACACGTGCTGCTCCATCATACCAAATTTGTAGGGCACAGCGGTGTCACGCAGTTCTACACTTGGCTTGCCTCGGCGAACGAAGTCACATAGGGGAGGAAACTGCTCCGCGTCATGCAGCAAGAAATCGATGTGTGGCTTTCTCCTTTGCAACTGCAAATCGGAACCATGGTGCGGACAATGGGTGAACATGGGGGCCGTGTGCACGAGAAGGATGATCCATGCGCGTGTATGGGCACGTGTTCATCTGGTTGAAAGGCCTGAAGTTTCCACCGATCTAGAAATTTTGAAAGGGCCCAGAAAACTGTGCTGCACTTATCTTCCTACAAGCAGGACCCCTCCTCGAGTCAGCGGCAAACGGCCTCCCCAAACACCCTGATATGCGTGTTTCCACCCGTTGGAATTCCAGCCTGCACATGTTGGACCGACTGTATGAAAGAGAAAGGCCATTAACGATTTTTTGATGATCCAGGCGGACAGGAGTACTCCCCTGTGTAACTTTGATGTCAGCCAGTGGCAGCTCATGCATGACACCTGCCGTTTGCTTAGACCTTTCGAGGAGCTGACGTTGTCAGTCGCCAGGACTACAGGAGGAATAACGTCATTCCACTGCTTCATGTCCTGGAACAGATGCTGAAAAATCTGTCGGGGCAGGGGACTGGGAGACGTGGCGACTACATCTCGCGGCCACATGAGTCTGGTGGGGACTGAACTGGTGGAGGAGGAGGAGGAGGAAGAGGACATTGGAGCACAAATATTGTCTGGTGATATAAGTGTTTTTTCTACCGAGGTGACAGAAGAGAAGGAGCAGGAGCAGCTGGAGGAGGAAGATGGAGATGAGGAACACGAGGCAGATTACTCCAAGCACCGTGGCAGTATACAGTGGAGATGGAGGCAGGGAGTCCTTCAGAGTCACTTGCGCACATGGCCCGCAGCATGCTGATTTGCCTGCTAGTGACACCCGGGAATATTTCACCAGCCGGCAGAGGGATTACTTCTGGCTCTCCACCCTCTTGGACCCTCGCTACCGGTCCAAAATGGGAGCCTTTTTTCCAGCTGCTGAGAGGGATGACAAACTCAAATACTATAGAGAAATCCTCCGTAGTAAGTTGTCCGCTGCCTATGTGCAGCATGGTCCATCCTCTGACAGGTCTGACCGGGGGGTTCCTCAGCACTCACATGCCACTGCCATGGCTGCTGTGGGAAGGTGAGGTGGTAGGAGCAGTACCAGCTCCATCAGCAGCAACCTAAGTCTGGAGTCGCTGATGAGCAGCTTCCTTCACCCGCCTAGTGAGGAGGGCACTCACCAGCAGCAGCAGGACCTAGAGCAGACCCTGAACCAACAGGTGGTGGCCTACTTGGACAGCACTCTGCCAACCCCAGTTAGAAGATCCGCTGGACTACTGGGCAGCCAAACGGGTGTGTGGCCGCAACTTGCCGAGTTTTTCAGTGAAGAAGCTGTCCTGCCCGGGCCCGTAGTGGGGGCATCAGAGCGGGTGTTCAGTGCGGGGGGGCCATCGTTACCCCAAGGAGAACCCGCTTGTCCACGGGAAATTTTGGAAACGACTGACCTTTGTCCCAAAATGAATCAGGCGTGGATCGGCCAGGATTTCCACACCAAGCCTTAGTCTGTTGACTCGCTCTTGGCCCGGGGGGACCCAAACTCACCCCCAAAATGTGAGAAATGAGTCTGGGTTCAAAAAACCTGCCTCAGCCACTATTCTGATGCCGCCACCCGCCTGATGCCACACATCTGCTGACAGTTTTTTTCCATCTCCCACCAACCATCTTTACCAGGACTGGTATTGCCCCCCCACCCCCCACACTCTGTCATTGTGCCACTTTATGACCTCATGCTGCTGCTGATCTGCTGCCGTGACCTCCACACTGTGTCATTGTGCCAATCTCTGACCTCATGCTGTTGCTCCTGCCGCCGTCACCTCCACTCTCTGTCATTGTGCCACTTTTGGCCTACTCCAGTTTTTTGCCACCTCCAGGAATGTCATTGTGCCACTGTCTGACCTCATGCTGCTGCCACCGTCACCTCCACTCTCTGTCATTGTGCCACTCTGTGGCCTACTCCTGTTTTTGCCACCTCCAGAATGTCATTGTGCCACTGTCTGACCTCATGCTGCTGCTGTGGCTGCTGCCGTGACCTCCACACTGTGTCATTTTGCCACTCTGTGGCCTACTCCTGTTTTTGCCACCTCCAGAATGTCATTGTGCCACTGTCTGACCTCATGCTGCTGCCGCCGTCACCTCCACTCTCTGTCATTGTGCCACTCTGTGGCCTACTCCTGTTTTTGCCACCTCCAGAATGTCATTGTGCCACTGTCTGACCTCATGCTGCTGCCGCCGTGACCTCCACACTGTGTCATTGTGCCACTCTGTGGACAACACCAGTTTTTGCCAACACAAGAATGTCATTGTGCCCCTTTCTGACCTCCTGCTGCGCTGTGGCTGCTGCTGTGCTGCTGCCCTACCCCCACATGTGTCTTGGCCCATGTGGCCTACTCGTTTTGCCCCTCAGAATGTATTTTTCCACTGCCTACCCCATGCGTGCTGTGGGTGCTGCCCCTACTCCACACTGTGTCATGGGGCCCTCCGTGGCCTACTCCTGTTTTTGCCCCCTCCAGAAGTCATTGTGCCCCTGTCTACCATGCTGCTGCCGCCGGGCACCTCCACTCTTGTCATTTTGCCACTCTGTGGCCTACTCCTGTTTTTTCCACCTCCGAATGTCATTGTGCCCCGTCTGACCCCATGTGCGCCGCCGTGACTCCACACTGGTCATTTGCCACTCTGTGGCCTACTCCAGTTTTTGCCCCCTCCAGAATGTCATTGTCCCACTGTCTGACCTCATACTGCTCCCAAACCGTCACCTCCACTCTCTGTCATTGTGCCACTCTGTGGCATACTCCTGTTTTTGCCACCTCCAGAATGTGTTGTCCCCACTGTCTGACCTCATGCTGCTGCTGTGGCTGCTGCCGTCCCCTCCACACTGTGTCATTGTGCCACCTTGTGGCCTACTCTGTTTTTGCCACCTCCAGAATGTCATTGTGCCACTGTCTGACCTCATGCTGCTGTGGCTGCCGCCGTTCACCTCCACACTCTGTCACTAATGTTGCCACCTGAATCTTAGCTTGTTTTTTTCCAGCTTTCGCTGGCATGACTTTAATCAGGCAACATTCCCGCTTCAGTTTTTTTGGTCAGTTTTGCCCTCTTAAGTGGCCCAGGAATTTTAGAGTGAAGCGATTCTAATAGCGGCGGCAGTCATGTGCGTGTTATACTAAAACACAACATTGTATGAAGACCAAACCAAGCTCCCGCTGCATATTTAAGCATGGCACAACGTTCTACAGCACCCTGCAGGCTCTGTGCAGCCCGGAAATAGCTGTTTTTTAATTGATTCGTCCCGAACTAATTCGGAACGAAGTTATTTTTTGTCGGGAAATTTGGCGAAGTGAGCAAACCGAATTTTGAGAAATTCGCCCATCTCTAGATGTGCCACTCTGTGGCCTAATCATGCTGCTGCCAAGTGACCGCTGTCTAACTGGAACACCCTGTGGTTTCCTAATCCTGTTTCCACCCTCACCACTCTATGGGCGTTGCCACTATGTTTAGTTTTCCCTTCTTTTCACCTGTCCGAAGGAATGGGAAGGATCAGGATTGTCTAGCCAAAAGCAGGAGAGAATAGAGAACACAAAAGACATGCAAATATCCTATTTACTGGTCATGTCTGTTTTGGATCAACTCCTGTTTGTTTTTGGCTTTAGCAATACTGATGGATTTTGGGCCGATTGAACGCGGACACGGACGAATGAAAGGAAGGGCAAAATGAACAGCCCCGCCAACGCAAAATTCCTGCCGACACCCTCGCCACTCATCGGGGGGGGGGGGGCCTTTACATGTATCAGCGTTTAACAAAACAGGTTCTGTCATATTTTGTGACAATTTAAAGCTCTGGCCTCATGGAGTGACCCCTGCTGTGACGTCCCCTTACCGATCTTAGCCCTCAGCTTGTTTTTGTCCAGCTGGCGCTGCCATGACTTTATCAGACTGCATTCCTGCTTCAGTTTTTTGGTCAGTTTTTACCCTGTAAGTGCCCAGGGAATTTTAGAGTGAAGGATTCTAAAAAGTGGGCGGCAGTCTGTGCGTGTCATACTAAAACACAGCATGGTTATGAAGACCAAACCAAGCTCTCTCTGCATATTTAAGCATGGTACAATGTTCTACAGCACCCTACAGGCTCTCTGCAGCCAGGAAATACAGTGGTGGCCAAAAGTATTGGCACCCCAGCAATTCTGTCAGATAGTACTCAGTTTCTTACTGAAAATTATTGCAATCACAAATTCTTTGGTATTAATATATTCATTTATTTTGCTTGCAATGAAAAAACACAAAAAAAGAATAAAATCAAAAATCAAATCTTTTTGATCATTTCACCAAAAATTTCAAAAATGGGCCGGACAAAAAGTAATTGGCACCCTCAGCCTAATACTTGGTAGCACAACCTTTAGCCAAAATAACTGCGAACACCGCTTCCGGAAACCCAAATCATTGAGTTTCTTACAATGCTTTTGCTGGAATTTTAGACCTTCTTCTTGGAACACTGCTCCAGGTCCCTGAGATTTAAAGGGTGCCTTCTCCAAACTGCCATTTTGAGATCTATCCACGGTGTTCTATGGGATTCAGGTCTGAACTCTTTGGGCTGGCCACTTTAGAAGTCTCTAGTTCTTTCTCTCAAACCATTTCTAGTGTTTTTTTGAAGTGTGTTTTGGGTCTTGTCCTGCTGGAAGACCCATGACCTCTGGGGAGCCCCAGCTTTCCACACTGGGCCCAAACATTATGCTGAAAATTTTTTTGGGTAGTCTTCAGACTTCATAATGCCATGCACACGGTCAAGCAGTCTAGTCCCAGAGGCACCCAAAGCAACCCCAAAACATCGGGGAACCTGCACCATGTTGACTGTAGGGACCATGTTCTTTTCTTTAAATGCCTCTTTTTTTCCCTATAAACTTATGTTGATGCCTTTTCCAAAAAGCTCTACTTTTGTCTCATTTTGCCCAGAGAAAATTCTTCCATAACGTTTTAGGCTTTCTCAGTTAAGTTTTGGCAAACTCCAGCCTGGCTTTTTTATGTCTCGGGGTAAGAAGTGGGGTCTTCCTGGGTATCCTCCCATACAGTCCCTTTTCATTCAGATGCCGACAGATAGTACAGGTTGACACTGTTGTACCTCGGATGCAGGCAGCTTGAATTTGTTTGGATGTTAGTCGAGGTTCTTTATCCACCATCCGCACAATCTTGCGTTGAAATACTCTCGTAATTTTTCTTTTCTGTTTCCCCATCTAGGGAGGTTAGCCCCAGTGCCATGGGCTTTACATCTAGGGAGGTCAGCCACAGTGCCATGGGTTTACATTAGGAGGTTTGCCACAGTGCCCTGGGCTTTAAACTCTTGATGACACTGCGCACGGTAGACACAGGAACATTCAGGTCTTTGGAGATGGACTTGTAGCCTTGAGATTTTCTCATTTCTTTTCACAATTTGGATTCTCAAGTCCTCAGACAGTTCTTTAGTCTTCTTTCTTTTCTCCATGCTCAATGTGGTACACACAAGGACACAGGACAGAGGTTGAGTCAACTTTAATCCATGTCAACTGGCTGCAAGTGTGATTTAGATTTTCCCAAAACCTGTTAGGTGCCACGGTAAGTTACAGGTGCTGTTAATTACACAAATTAAGAAGCATCACATGATTTTTCATACAGTGCCAATACTTTTGTCCACCCCCTTTTTTTTTGTTTGGGTGTGGAATGATATCCAATTTGGCTTTATGACAATTCTTTTTGTGGTTTTTTCCATTGAAGACAAATTAAATGAAGATAATAATACCAAAGAATTTGTGATTGCAATCATTTTCAGGAAGAAACTGAGCATTATCTGACAGAATTGGAGGGGTGCCAATACTTTTGGCCACCACTGTAAAAATTCCGCAAAGTTGTCGAATCGAATTTTTGAGAAATTCGCCCATCTCTAAATATAACTATCCATCTTACCTTCCAGAGTTTTCTTGCAGTATTCACCGCATGTCAATTGCATGTCAATTCTTTTCAAGACGGAGCCGAGCTGCGCTTTTGAAACACGCAGCAGCGATCCCTCATCTGAACTCCGCTACGTGTTCATCATAGACAGCAGTGATAATCTCACTGCTAAGTGTAAACTCCGTGTGAACAAGCCCGAACATAGCAGATATTTTTATAAAAAGTAGAAAGTAACCAGCTCACCTCAACGACAGCACTGTTGTTAGTCTTCCTTAGGTTCCCGTGCACGATCAATGCTCCTAGTTGCACCAAACATGTAAGAAGAAAGTCCAAACGATCAGCACCGGCCAATAAAAAAGGAGGAACTTTATTCAAAAACTGCCAGTACAAAGCGGCATAAAAACAGCAGCATGCAGGAGCAGGCAAATGGATCAGAGAGACCTGGTGAACACGAACGCTGACATGTTTCGGGCGTAGCACAGCCCTTAGTCGTAGCCTACGACTTCTCTTCTCAGATATTTTTATACACAGATATCAGTCAACTTAAACAGGAGAGGGAGGAGAAAAACTGTATTGCTCCAGTATCTTAATGCCTGTGGAGACAGGTTCTGTCTGTATTTCTAGATGTATACAGATACGTGTGTTACAGTGTGTATATATATATATATATATATATATATATATATATATATATATATTATATATATACATATATTTTGTGTGTGTGTGTATGTGTGTCACATTGTGTATATGTGTGTTAGTGTGTATAAGTATTGTGTTGTCATGGTCAAACTCACCGAAGACAGGAACTTGGCTTAACCTAAACTGAGGAACGGATTTTAAGGACCCCCCGGTTTTCACCAGAGTCCACCGCAAGGCTGGTTTGACTTTTCTGTGGGGAACTTCCAGGTTGCTGCACCCGACGTAGGTCCTCGAGGTGTCAGCAAATGCATAGACTTGCATAGTTCCAGAGTGCAAGGCAGAGGCATCATTGAGAACAAGCAAACGGTCAAGGCTGGCAGCGTGCTCACCTGTGACGGACAATCTGATCCTCGCACGCAGAATTTGGAATAAGACCGCGCCAAAGAGCAGAGTCAAAGGGGACGTTTACAAGGAGTATTTTCTGTCTGCGTCGAAAGTGATGGCAAGTGTGGAATTTAAACAAGGAAACAATGCGGACTGCCTAAGTGGGATTTTTCTGCCCCTATTTTTGATGGTGCATAAAACACCTTAAAAAATTAATATGTCAATTCTTTGCAGATGTGGACAGTACGCATTGAAAAATACTGGAGTAAGATCAGCGCTGTCTGAATGATGACGCTAATATTACATGGTAGTCAAGAAGAAGTGTTCTACAGGCGTTTTGGACACTTATTTAAGGGCGTATTGGGAGTGCAGTATGCCCCAAAATAAGTGTCCAAAAATGCCATGTGAACATCCTCCTAGGAGCTCCATGGTTTTTAGCCTTTCCCCCTTCACTGTGTATTTGGGCAGGCAAAGGATTGAGGCAGGCAGAGTTCCAGCATGGTCAAAGTAGGGAAGTCAATGAAGAAGCCGAAGTCAATAAAAGTAATTATAATACAGAAAACGCTAGTGCTCAACAAGATGCACAAACAGTTCAATAGAGAATTATGGGAAGTGTCCCTTTAAATAGTCTAAGGAGTAAAGTCATTGGGGTAGGAGCAGAATAGCAGTGTGTGCTGGCATGCGCACTAGAGGGCAGCAGCAGGATGAATGGAAGACACTGCTTGAAGGAGAGTCAGCAGAGCTACTGAACAAAGCAGCCCAGAGTATTGCACTGGTAAATGAACCCTGCAGCAGTGATAAACATGAGCTGTGTCATGGCATGACATTTCACCTGTTAATAACTGTGATGTTATAACAGCATCACAAAGTTGTGGCGTATTAGGGTAAAATGCATGTGGTTTTTTAACAGAATTCTGATAAAATTCCCAAATGAAACGCACTGTGTGAACACAGCCTTAAGACTAAGCAGATTTCATTGTCGCAGAATGTTTTCCATCATGAGGCAAAAATACTTTTATAAAATGTTATATCCTGTATACTGTTATCTAGTGAATTCAGCCAAGGTTTTCATTGTACCTTACCTTCTATTGTTTTACACATTCTTTATGAAGTAGTTAGTTTTGAGATCAGGGGACCCACTGGAACCAATAATACAGGAGTAAGGCTGTGTTCACACAATGTTTTTGTGATCCGTTTTACGGATCTGTTTTACTGATCCGTAAAACAGATCCAACAATGGTCAGTGTGATCTCCATAGCTTTCAGTGACAAAAGCGCATCGCTGTTCTCACGAGAGAACCCCAATGCGCTTTTGAGAGCCTTCCTCTGCTGCGTTTTGCGGATCCGTCTTTAGAAATGACATGTAATTTCTTGTTGCGTTTTACGCAACAGAAGTCCCCATAGGAAAAAATGGGATCTGCTTTTGCGATGCGGAAAGCGGATCCCAAAACCCAGCAGAGATTTGAATAGGTTTTCGATCCGCTTTACATGCTGAAAGTGCATCAGGACGAGTGAAATCGCGCAAGCGCAGCGGAGGAGTGCTGTGTTCCACCCGCAGCTCGGTACAGCCGAGCTGTCCGTGTTGCTGCCGCAGCTCGGGACGGCGATGCTGTCCGTGTTCCGACCGCTGCTGGGGACATCCGAGCTGTGTGTGTTGCCCCTGCAGCTCGGAGAGAGGGAGAGGGGGAGGGGGGGGAAAAGCGGGAGAGAGAGAGAGAGAGAGAGAGAGAGAAGAGAGAGACAGAGACAAAATAAAGCTAAGAATGGATGTTCTTGATTGAAACATTCTACAAATACATATTATATAGAAAATAGTAATAGAAATTTTAATGGTCTGTTTAGGCCAGAATCAGTCAAATATAAGGTATAAAGTGCAACAAGCAGAGATGTGGACTATTGTATGTTCAAACAGTACTGTTCTGGGGTGTACAAAATGAAATGCTAAAAAAAAGGGAATCAAAAGAGAAGTGTGAAAGCAGTTGTATTGTATGGATAGTTTTTTATATGGTGTGCACCCCCCTTTTGAGTAAAAAAGCTTAAGCGAGTTCCCAGGAAACATTGATAGTTACGTCTCGCTGAAAAAAACGTAAAAAAGGTGAAAATCAGGATATAAAAAGGTCTACGGTTTTAAAAAAGTTAAAGATTTTTTTCACCTCCTTATTCAGCGAAAATTTATTTTTAAAATATGTTGTTTCACGCTTTCTGGGTTTGTGCACTGAAATTTTATTTCTGATAAAACAGAAAAACCAAATAGCTTAAAGGGGTGTGAGATGTGTGATGGAGCCTTAAAAAGGTGCCAAAACTAAGCACTGTTCTGGGAAATGGCAACTACTCTGGAAATTTTCCTTATAATCAAAAATATTATAAAACCTCGGCAGTGTAGTATCTGTCCTTTTCTACTAAAAAAGGACTTTTATTGGCATTTCATAAAAAATGATCCCATTCTTGATATTTGATACATATTTCTTAGTGCAGTTAAAGGAGCATTTTCCTTTTATTTATTAGCTTTAAATTTTAGGCAAAAGGGAAAAAAAGCATTCCAAAAAACACTGCTCTTTATTTTGCTTCTATTCAGAGAGGAAGCTTTTATCTTTGTACACAAATTTTTTTTGGTTACTGATGTCCGGATGCCCCCCCAAACCCCCCGTCCCGGGTTGCGGGCGCATCCTGCCCTCTCCCGAGCGTGGGGGCCGGGCGGGGCTTTATTCCCTTTCTCCCTTTAGGGGGCGTACTTACCCGGCCGTGCTCCTTTGCGGCTCTGTCCCTAGGGGGGCGCGCCCGGCGTGTTAATTTAAAGGGGCCCGCGCCCGGTAATTTGGGTATTGACGGTCGCTGCCCCCATTTAAGCCTGCCTCTTCCCGGTTAGGACATTGGGCCGCTCCTGACCTTTTGCCTGTCCCCGATTCGAGCCGCCTTTCGATTTTGTACCCTAAATCGGCTGCCTCCGCAAGCAAAATCCCTCAGGGGTAGCGACCCCGGGAGACTCCCGCCGCGGATGTCCCTCCCGCTTTGCTTAGCCCTCGCTTGCGGTGGTCCAGAGGATCCACTACTACCGATCGTGCAATGACCACCTTTCAGAGCTCTAACAAGCTCGGGCGCAGTGGTTTAAATGGTGGCTCCCTCTCTGTGTGTGTTTCATCAGACTTGGCGTGTTTGTTACTGAATACTTTAAACCTTTTTAGGCTCTGTGTCTATTTTTAAGCCTTTATTAGAAATTTTCCTCTGGGGGCTAGCTAGGAAGGGCAGAGATGATAGGGCCCCCCGGGAAAGTGTGAGCCAAAAATGCCGGTGAAGAGAGGCTCTGTGAAACGATGGGAGAAACCCCTTTTAAATCTAAAGATCTTTGAAAACCAAATTTACTTTTTTTATATACAAGGTCCATAAAACATAAAATTTTTAAATTTGGTTCCGGAAACCCTTTGTAAGTTAAAAAACATTGTATTTTGAGACCTAATTATGGAAATTGGGGATTGCTTATAAAGCCCCAAAATTTAAATCCAACATAATATAAATTAAATTTTTAATAAAATGAATCAGATAACTAAAAGAGATAAAAAAAAGTCTGGTGGGGAAAATCGTTTCTATGATGAGGGCAAAAGCTTTTTGGGGCATTACTTTTTGACCAAAAAAAAAAGGGGGGCCCCTACCGGGCCAAAAGGCTTCTTGGACATGTGAGCTGTACGAAAACTTACTTAGAGAAGTATCCTGCCCCTCGCTTTCCAATACGGGAAAAGAAATTTTCATTTAATTTAAATAGGACGGATTTTCCCAATACATGAGCCGCGATCAGCAGTGTTGGGCATTTATGTTTCGTCTCGTTTTTAAAATAAAAAAGTCCCCGAAAAATCTTGTATGTTTAAAATAGTGGGGCTAAATTATTTAAAATGTTGGCCAGAAATCTGGCAAAATTTGCTAAAAAAATAATGGTGTCCATGCTTGACACCACATTTATGATGTATTTTAGACGTTTCTAGACTTTCTGGGGGCTTGACCGTCAAAGCCTCGGTCAAAGGCTTGTTGCTCACTGGGAAAAAGAGCGTGTTTGGGCGTGTGTCAGCAAGTGCACCAAAAACAAAATTTTGCCAGTTAGTGGATAAAGGTAACCCAAACTTAAAATGGTGTAAAGTTAGACTAGACAGTTCCAACCGGCGCCAGATTCATGAACACTATGATAAATGTGTCACATTGTAAGACTGTCTAGTCTTGCTTAAAACTGTTTAGAGTTAGCCCACTATTGATAAATCTGCCTCATTGTATCCTGAGGCCATCGTAACATAAGGGACCACTGTATCTGGGGCAGGAAATAGCTCTCACTGCAGCTCCTCGGTTGTTTTATAATTACAGTGGGTGGTGGGCTATAGAAACGCCGGCTGGCCTGCTGACTAGTGCACATGCCCAGCAGATAATTACCCACTGGGCACGTGCGTATTCAAGCAGCAGGCTCGTGCCTCTATACTGAGCAGTCATACATGAAAAAACTTTGAGATTCTCGGTTACATATTTTGACCCAAAGATGTTTAAGCTGCCACGACTTTCAACGTGATCTCAGATCGGGCAGTCCTATACTATTTTTTACCTCTCAATAGAGCCACATCCAGGCCTCTCACTGGGTCCCCCGACCTCCTTTATCCAGAGAGAAAAAATAAAAAAAACCAACCTGCAAAGCTGCACTTCTTAGGGACAGCTTGTGAGAGTGGGCAGGTGCAGAAAATTCAAAATGGAGGCCCCCTTTCCTCCCCATTAGGGTTAAAAAAAATATTTTCCCAAAAATTTTAAAGTAGGTTCTGCACAAAAAACCTTCTGAAAAAAAATATGCAAACCCGGTCATGGAGGGTGCGGGACACATTATTTTATTTCATGTAAAAAGCATCCACTGTCGCAGCATCTACTGCAAAAAAGGGAATAATAGTGGAAAACCCTAAAAAAGCATTTTTGCTGTCTTCATACATGAAAAAACTTTTAGATTTCGGTTCACAATTTTTATCAAAGATGTTTAAGCGCCAGACTTTCAACGTGTTCAAAATAGGGAGTTTTCCCACACTATTTTTACCATCAATAAGCAATCCAGGCCTCTCATGGGTCAACCGACCTCCCTTTATCCGAGGAAAAAAAAAAAAAAACCCCAAATGCAAATGCCTTCTTATGAAAACCTGTGAGGTGGGCAGGGGCAGAAATCAAATGAGGCACCCTTTCCTCCCCATATAGGTTAAAATCAATATATACCAAATATAACGTATGGTTCTGCACAAAAAACACTTCTGAAAAAACATATGCAAACCTGGGCAAACCTCTATACTGAGCAGCTCACCACTCTTCCTCACTCTTTACAAAGTAGTGTAACACATGCTTTTAGGAAGGGGGGTGGACAGCTATACTTTTGGAGATACGGCCTCCAGATAAAGATGCATGCCCAGCAGATAATTGTATACTAGACATGCGGGATAGTCAGGAGGCCAGCCGCTGCTTTTGTAGCCGCCCACCCAATGTAGTAGTAAGGGAAGACGTTCCGAATGAAATGGTAATAGTGTGAAAACACAGAATCCTAAATACATATAAACTCCAAAAGCAAGCAACAATAAATAGAAAAATTCTGAACACTACTTAGCTGAGAATGAGTCTCGGATAACCCCTCAATTTCTGATGAGGCATGCTAGCATGTCTTGGTTTTCAGTCAGTGGATTGCTATCATGACAGCATTCTAAGGTTTGCTGAAAATGAAATGTGTCCAGAAATGTGTACCCCCGCAATGTTCATGGGATGTACATTATCGTCATGGAGGCCGATTAGGAGTTATGCGGATTGGCTCTTCACTGCGTTTGCTAATAGCCAAAAACTACCAGTATCTTTGATAATTGATACATAAGCAGCTGGATCATGAGATAACTTTAATCCCAGCGCCATTTAACCATTATAGGATGTTGCAGTGAATATGGCCGTTGCTACCAAACCATCTGATTGGCTTCCCATAAATGACATCCATAGTGGTGCCATTCACTTGCCTTTCATGATCATGCCACGGACAAGACTCCCCAGCTATTGTGCATCTGGTCTCCGGACCACGGCCATTCTGTGACAACAAACCTATGGTTTTTGACATAATATGCTTTTTCGAAGTGTGAATTCTGTCTCTACGCTCTGCTATAGATAATTGATCTTGGCCAACGCCTGTCGGGCCAAGGGACATCAGGCAGCACTTTTTTGGGCTTAATCTGTTCCTTTCGTTGATCTGGTCTCTTCCATTCTCCTATCACTTTGGTTCTCTACTTGCTCCTGTTCCCTATATAAGGTCTCAGCTTCCTGTCTTCCTTGCTGCTATACAGTTTCCTCTGCCTATAGTCACCACTGTTTTCTATATTGGATTCTTCTGTGTTCTTTGACTCTTGAGCTTGGACTATGGTTATTCTCCTGTCACTGATTCTGTTGCCCTAACTTGCCTGCCTGACTTCTCTGATTGTTCTGTGTTGTTTGTCTGCGTCCTGTGTCTCACTTTGCTCAGAGTAGTGCTCAGTCTACTGGTTTGGGTCGACCTAGTAAGGAGTCGGGGTACCCCCAAGATGGCAAGGACAGTGGTTGGAACAAGCGCTCAGGGTCCCTCACTTAGTATGTGGTCTTCTCGTGCTCCCGCTATAACAGGCGTTAACTTCGCATGGCAGTTAGGGACTTCTGATAGCTCCCCTGGTCTGCCATTGCTGTGCTCTAGGTTATATGTTGCAGAGGCAGGTGTGGTGATAGGAGCATCATCAAAATAACATCTAAATGCAGTACAGTTGATATAGTCAAATACTGCAGTATACAGTACCTAAATTGCATTCAAATCCAGGGGAAATGAATTGATAGTAAATTTAAAAACAACAAAATATACTTATTTCTATACACATATCACACATTCAAAAAGAGATACTTTAAATTGTTTCTATTTCTTATTTACAAGTGCGTAATATATTCAGGGTTGTCCATAAAATGTATATAATTCAACATCTAACAAAAATGTGAGGGGTGTACTTACTTTTGTGGTGATACTGCTACATCAAAATATTAATACATAATTGGTATTGCCACTTTGTAAAAAAAAAATAAAAAAAGAAATTGCATCTTTTGGTAACCTCGCCTTCTCCAGAAAAAAATGTTGTAAATACGTGATTCAAAAGTTGCATATACCCCAAGATTGGTACCAATAAAGGACTATAATTCAGCCTGCTAACTACAAGCCAATGATGAAAATAATAATCAACATTGGTTATGGCCTTTTTTAATAATCATGAAAAAAAGCAAAATAAAAAAAAGTCATCAAACGTAAAAAACACCTATGTATAGAGCATTTTGTTTTTGTTCAATTTAATTAAACTAAAGATTTTTTGAGGCTGTCACAAAACTAAAACCAAAAGGAGATTTAAATTATACCACTAAAATTATTACAGCTTGAAATGATAAAAGTCCTCATGTGGCTATGTTGAAGAGAAAATACTCTCTAATATGGTCTGTTTGTAAGCGAGGAAGTATAAAAAAAATTAAATTCCAAAATTAAGGTGTTAAAATAAATCACGCTAAATTTCTATTTGTAAATGAAAGATCTTTTTAACATTGGACAGTCATGTTGCTGTTATTAGATTTTGGTGCTTTAATAGAGGGAATGTCAGGTCACCTACATCTAATAGCCTGAACACACCGGGCTACTCACGAGAGTCTTTCCTTCTGAAGGACCCAACTTGTCAACGAAGCACCTCGAAGATTAGTTTATCTACTTCACTAGTTTCTTAATTCGCTGACAAATATGCTTTTTGTTTTTAAGAGGTATAAATAGAAAACTTATCAGCTTAACAAATGTCATTAAACTGTTGTGGACCATAGAAAAACCTAGTGGTAAACAAGCCCGGTTAAACACCTAACAGCTGGCATAAACAATGGGCATCAAGTCTGAACTAAAACTAAGACTTTAAAGGGTTAAATGGCATTTTGGGCCACTGATAATGACACTGATATTCATACCAAGTAGGGATGCCCCACATCAAACTTCATGTTATGTCCAGCCTGGCCCAAGTGATTCTGGCAATTAAAACTGGCTTAAAAGTGGGCAGACAGCAGTTTTCGAACAATGATTTGGATTCAAGTAACTGGTGTTTTTAAACGGGTTTAAATGGCTTTGGGCCACTGATCCACACTGCATATACTAGTGGGTTGCCCCACTTCAAATTCAAGTTTACTCCAGCCTGGCCTAAAGTGATTTGGGCACTATAAAACTGGCATCAAAGTGGGCCAGACGCGTTGGTTTTCACTGATTTGAGATGAGTAATGGTGTTTTTTAACCCTTACCGCCGGAGCCAGTTTTGGCCTCTCTGACTAGAGCCCTATTTTTGAAATCTGTCATGTTGCTCTACTTTAATGTGAGATTACATTTTTGGTACACTGTAACCTATCAATGTGAATTCAGAGGATTGTTTTCTCGTGAACACATTGTGCATATCAGGATAGTAGAAATTTTGAGTCCATAAAAATGATGGTGTATTTGTGAAAATATCAAAATTATGGTGAAAAATGATGAAAAATTTACCAATTTCAAACTTCAAAAAATTTTGCATGTAAGACAGTAGTTATTCCACTCAAATAGTTTCTATACACTAGCACTTACCATATGCCTGGCTGCTAGTTTGGCATCATTTTTTAAATGTCTCTTTTTTTTTTCTTTTTTTTTTTTATACGACATTAGGGGGCTTATAAAACTTTTATTAGTAATTTTCAAATTTTCAAGAAAATTTGCTATATACATGATTTTTAGGGATCCAGTCCAGTTCTTAATCGGGTTATGTTTGATTTTCTGATAACATGTATGTTAGATACCCCATAAATGACATCATCTAAGAAACTTACACCCCTTAAAGTATTCAAAACTAGCATAATTAGAAAGGATTTATTAACCCATTAGGTGTCACCAGAAATTAAAGCAAATTTCCTTTTTTTTTGACCAGATTTTCAATATTTAATGCATTAATTGAACAAGAATTACGGTAAATGTGATCAGGGAATGCAAAATTAATATTGATTCCAGATTCTGCCGTTTTCAGGATTATCCCAATGTGGCCCCTAGTGGCATTATTGGCTCAAACACAAGCCCCAGAATAGAGGGGCACTACTGGACTTGGGGCCTCTATTTTCATTACAATTTTATTTAGGGCCATTTTTGGTTGCGACACCCTAAGGTTCCAAAACGTAATAAATACCCCTAAAAAAGACCCCAATAATGAAAATTACGACATCCCTTCGGAATATATCCAGAGGTGTAGTGAGTATATCTACCCCACCATAAGCGTTTCACAAATTTTTTTTAGCGTTCGGCTCAGAAAATAAAAAAATATAAATTTTTTCCAATAATCTGCAATTTTAGCTGTAATTTTTAAATTTTTACAAGGAAATCTTGGAAAAAAAGCCCATAATTGTGTTACGCAATTCTTCCAAGTTCTGGGCAATACCCATCTACATGTGGGTGTAAACTGACTGTGTTGGGCCGGAAATGGCAGGGTACAAGGGAGGAGCGCTATTTAGCTTTTGGCGCACATGATATTGGTGGGGCCATGTCGATCTCAAGGCCCCCCAAAGTACTAAAACAGGTGAACCTGCCAGAAGTTGCTCCATTTTGATTCAAGCCTCAGGTGGATTCACATAAGGGGTATTTTGCATTTTAGGGTGCAAGGTGTTCACGTAGTTGTTTTTTAGCACTGGGCCATGGTGAAATGGGGGTGGGTAAACGCAAGGTTTCCGCATTTGTTTTTTGAGGGCTTCCATTTTTACAGTATTTCGCCCATACGGGACTAATATGACGGGGAATCCCTTTGTAATATTTGGAGAGGGGCGTTGGGTACAATACAATTGAATATAAATTTTATATGTTTAATTTATGTTGTATTCCATCTTTTCACATTAATAGAGCGAGTTTATTAAAATTGCGTTTTTAAGTTGTCGTATTCTGACAGCCATAGCTTTCTTCAATGTTTTGCATTATGGCAGTGCTAGTGGGCGCGGGAGGTGGGTCGGGGGGCGGCATTGTTTTTTACGAGAATGACTCCCGATGTTCTGTTTTTATTGATACCATTACGGGGGGGACATATGATGCTTTGATCACTTTTTTTAAGGTTTTTGTGAAGGCTTTTTTGTACAAAACAGCAATCCTCGGTTGTGTTAGCTTTATTGTGATTCTTTTACCAGCGGTAAATTTGACGTGTATAAATGACATGCTAGTTTTGCCCCTAAGCTGGTTGATCGATTTACAGCGGCTACCACCATTTATAATTTTTTGTAAAGTTTTACGCTTTTCACAATAAAAACACATTTATGAAAAGGAAAACACGTTTTTTGCACTCACCGCGCAGTAGAGAGACATAACTTTTTTTATTTTCTGTTTATGGCGCTGTATAGGGCACTTTTTTTTGTAGGAGATGAAGTTGACGGTTTTTATGGTAATTATTTCTTGGGGGGACATAGGCTCTTGATGATCGCTTTTAAATTGTTTTGGAAGGTCTGGTTGAAGAAAATACAAGCAATCCTTAGCAGTGTTTTTTATTTTTATTTTTAATAGCGTTCACGATGCAAGTTATCCGTGACAAGTTAGTTTTACCTCTGTGGGTTGAGACGATTACGGTGATACCACAATTTATGTAGTTTTATATTTGAAAGCACAATTTTTTTGATAAAAAAGTGTTTTTATTGTTGTTAAACAATATTTATGCATCGCTATCTTCTAATAGCAAGAACTTTTTAATTTTCCTGCGTATACAGAGCAGTGTAAGACTTTTTTTTTTGCGGGATGAACTGACGTTTTAAATTGGCATCACTTTGATGTTGATATATTTTTGATTAACTTTTTACTCACTAGATTTTTATGTGCTGCGTGGGATGAACAAAATACTCCTTATTCTCGTTGACTGTTTTTTCGGGGGGTTTATTTACGGGGCGTTCACCGTACGGGTTATTTAACATGACAGATTTATAGGGTGGGATCGCTACGCATGCGAGCAATTACCAAATATGGTGTAACTTTATATATTTTGATCTCTTTTTTAAAGGCGTTGGCGTTTGGTAAAGCGGGAAAAGCGGCGATGTACGTGTTCTTTATTTTCAATTTTTTTGTGTTTACTTTGTTACACTTTTTTTTACTTTATCATACTTTTTACTGTTTCCCACACCATTTTGGGGAATTGATGAACGGGAATTATCCAAGGAGGATTCATGTCAGATCATTCATGCAATAGGAGATCAGCATACGTTTATAGCTGTATCCATGGTCTCCATGGCAAATGTCTGTTCACGCTGCCCACAATGCATTGTGGGCATGTGACTTCAACCAGAAACCCCGGATTCTGTCATTCCAGCCATCAGGGCTGTTGGCTAGGAGACCGGTAATCGGCGCCTCAGCGCCGTCGTACTGCTGCCGAGATCGGCGGGCAGCATGGAGACTCCTCTCCTGACGCCCGCAGTCCGCGATGTCGGACACGATAGGCGCGACATCGGGGGGTTAATCCTCCCGCGAGCTTCGGAGCCGCACTCCGGCCGTGGGGCACTGCGGATGAAGCCAGCGTGTAATACTGACGCTGGTTTTTCATGTCGCCCGATCTTGAGCCTTCCGCTTGTGGATGCCGCGCAAGATCGCCTTGCTCGATACTCATACGGCAATTTGCGGGAACCCCTCTACCCGACATTTCCGTATGATGTATCGACAAATGTCGGTAAGTGGGTAATGGGTTAAATGGCCTTTGGCGCCACTGATCCCACACTTGCCATATACCAACGAGCGGTGCCCCAAACATCAAATTCAGTCTTACTCCAGCCTAGGCCAAATTCGATTCTGAGCATTTAAAACATGTATATAAATGAACATATATGGGGTAGCGAAAAAAAAAATTAATTAATTCAATTAAATTTATTTTTATTTCTTTATTGTCTGTTTAGCAATGCATCAATAGTATGGGTGTAACGAATAATAAAGAAATAAAAAATCGAATTTATTGATCAATTATATTCTTTTTTTCCGTAAACCCAAATTATTGTCCATGTTTATAGAGAATCGGCTACAACTTCGTGATTCTCTATCATTTTATTTCGGGCGACGTACAGGTTTTATTATAGATTGCATTAGAAAAACCCATAAGTGCGTCGCTCGCTCTCCCATTGGTCCAAAAAACCGCACACTCTTTTAAATTAGCCACATCACAACCAGATGCTCGCTCTGCATTTTCTTTTCCCAATAGACTCTATGCAAGAGAGGTAGCTACTCAGCCGCTGAATGGCTAAGCTGGCGAAGCCCTTTACCCCAACAATCCACAGTACTAGAATATTTCCATGGACAGAAATATAACTTTTATGGCGCCCCTTCTATAGCGACCTTCTTTCTCCATTTTTGAAATAGACGCACCTACAGAGATTGGTGGATTCATATCTTGGCCGCCTGGTTCAACCAATCAGCTCTTTGCTATATTTTTTTACTGTATTTGAACTGTCCTGACTTTGAATTGATTGGTCCATACTTCTCATAGCTTATAATGGTTCACTGTCGCTCTCTATGTCTGATGGTGGTTTCTGCTCCATGACCAATGAGAAGAGCCTCTACTGAATTTGAATTACTGTATTTCCCGTCGCAATTCTCTATATTCGCAATTCCTGATGTAAGCGGGTCGTGTGCAGTGGTTAGTAGGAGTCGTCTCGGACGACAAACGAGCTATGTTAGGGATATGATTGATTAGATGGTTTATAGAAGGTTTCAGCTCTTTTTCAGATAATATTTCTTCACCTAATAAAATGATTTTTTTAATCTAATCTCCCATGCCGCACAGCGCTGAAGAGCCGAGATTCATTGCCCCCATCTCTCCATAGGACCTACAAATGGGACAGTACGCTCACTGATCTGCGACTGGCGAGATAGCACAGCTCCGCTAGCTCAACCAATCAGCTCTATTCTGTCATTTTTACTGTTTTTTGAAACTGTCCCCGCCTTTGAATTTGATGGTAATAGATTTCTCCATTGTTTATAATGGCGTGCCCTGTCGCTCCTATTCGAGATGCCAGGATTGCCAAGCCCTTCTAGCTCAACCAATCAGCTCTTATTCTGCTCTATTTCTACTGTATTTTGAAACTGTCCGCCTTTGAGTTTGATTGGTAAAATACTTCTCCATAGGTTATAATGCGGTCCTGTCGCCTCCTATTCCTCGAGTTGCCGAGATAGGACCAAGCCCCCGCTAGCTCAACCAATCAGCTCTTTTCTCCATTTTTACTGTATTTGAACTTCGTCCCAGCCTGTGGATTTGATGGTCCTATACTTTCCCTCTCATATATAAACGAAAACGGATGCTCTAGCTCACGTCAGTGCTTCCTTACACCTGTACGTTGCAGGATAGACTGGCACGGTCTCAGGTGATCAAACATAATGAAGAGGAAGTCCAAAGCTCAAGACCTAGGCTAGATCGAGACAAATATGAAGATAACCTTTATTCCAAATGCATTAAAACAGAGTCCGACTAGTAACCATGAAGTAGTTGTTAGTAGAAAGCGCTTTACTTAAATACAATCTACAATCATGTTATGTCTGACTGTTTTATATGCAGGATCTACAGGAATTGAATAAAAGCGATTTCCTTCAATATTTTCTACTCCTGACCCTGGTTCTTGAGCTGGAACTTCCTCTTCTCCATTTTGTTTGCGTATCATCACTGATATTTCATCCATAGTTTACTAATGGCTGTCGCACTGTCGCTCCGCATTCTGATTGGCTGGTTTCTGCTTGACCAAATGTGAGAGCTTTAAAGAATTTGAATTCTCAGTATTTCCCAGCAATTTTCATTATCCCAAATTCCGATATTGTGCCGTTCTTGATTTTTTGAATGTGATTTCGCATTATGTATGCGCTCTTTTTGTAGGTTTGAGTCTTTTTCAGAAGTAGATGTTTGATCACTTTTGTTATTTTGTTTCTTAACTCACGCACGGTAACATCTTTAAATGATTTTTCGCTGTTTTCAGACTGTCTCTTGCATCGGAAATACATGTTCGGGCAGTCCCGAACTGACAGCCCCACACACTGTCGAAAGGCGCGAGCTGGACTTTACATGGTGTAGGGATGAGCGCACCCCGGAACCGACATAAATCAGCGCAAATTTCACAGGAAAAACATCAAAACAGAATTCTAACATTTAACACAAACTACTATTCTAGCAAAACAAATAATAACTAAATAATAAAAATAAACCAACTAAATATCACTCACCTCACCAAATCCTCATACAGTACAATTACATTAAAATAACTAAAACAAAAACAACCAAAATGGCGACAAAACATGCGCTCGACAACTTCACAAACAGTGGCGAGCTTCATTACATGTCAGCTTAGATTTTTTTTTGTTCACACGGCTTAACTGCGGGGACGTAATTACGCCCCGCAGTTAAGCGTTTTGTGGCCGGGGGCGGGGCGGGAGGGGGGTAGCGAGCAGGGGTGGCCGGCACTTCGTCCCCCAACCCACCAGGCCCATAGAAAAACCCTGCTAGAGGGGTATACGCCGCTAAAAAGACCTTAATTATCTCCCCCCCCCGGCATTTTCCCGGCGGGTGGGGAACGTAACCATTTCAGCCCGAAATTAGCGCACTTCCGCGTAATTAGGGGACCAAAAGGGCCCAATTTTTAACCATGTAACAACCTTAATGTTTAAAAAAACCGATGTTCCCATGAAAATTTTTGCTAAAATAGCTAAAAAACCTATTCCAGCCTCTGTTCTCCAGACAGGTGGAAGTCATTGCTTCTCCAGACAAATACGGGACAAAAAACCGAAGTAAAAAATAAAACCCCCGTTTTTTATTATAAATTTTAATTAGATCATACAAACCTTGAAGATATGTTCACACTTTTGTTTTGGCTCGGCATAACTGGAGCCCAAAGGGCAACCCCACGTTTTTTCAAGCCGTAATTGCGGGACGGTTTCCCTCGCAATTACGGCTTAAATGGGGGGCGGGGGCGCAGGGGCGCTGCCCCCGGCCCCATAACAAGCATTATTTTACGGCGCGTACGCCCGTAAATAAGTGCAGTAACTTTCCCCCCCCCGCGGATTCGCCGAGCAGGAGGGGGGGGAATCCACACCCTAGAAAACGGGGATTCCCTAATCCCAGAACGGTAGGAGCCTCTCGTGAAAATACGGTGCGCAGTACGGCTCCAACCCGCCCAAATAACCCGGTGACAGGCCTAACACAATCGTGGGGGAAAAAATACCATTTGGGGCAAATTGAAGTACATTGACTTCTAACATCGCCCATCGAGACCCATCCTTTTTCATGGCAGAAATTTAATCCAAACCCAATTTAAAAAGGAAATTTTATGGATCTTGGGACAAAGCTTTATCAAATAAAAGTAATAAAAACCGCTGCCGATTTAAGTAAACATTCGGGGCAAAAACCCATTGAAAACTGGATTTTCTTCATTCTTTCAGGTCCCCCTTTCGGGCCTTAATAATGTAATACCCAAAACACTTTGGGCCGGGAAAAACTAAACTAATTTTGATGGGGGGCCCCCCTCTGGTGTTTGTCAGGTACCACAGTGGCCCAAAGCATGGACCCTTTGATAACACCATTACCTATTCATTTTAGAAAAAAACTGCCTTCTCCCCACTTTAAAGGGACACTCCATAAAAAAAAGGGGATTTTTGGTAAAACAAATATTCCTGGAAAACGGTTATTTATTTTTAAAAAAATTTTTGGTTTTTTGTATTTTGGCAATTAAAAAATACTATAAAATATATCCTTCTGTAACTGATATTTTTTTTTAGTACGCCGGGCAGACAAACCTACTTTAGTTTCATTTCAAAATTGCCCCTAAAGTGAAAAAAAAATAAAAGACACAGTATTGCTCTATTTTCTCTCCACAAAAATAGAAAAAATTCTTCACAGACATAAATGAAAGATAAATAGTTTGAATTTTTTTCTCCCTGGGGTGGGGGGGAGGATTTCTTCAAACCTGTCGGGTAATGTTTTTAAACACCCCATCTGAAAGAAGAACCTTTAAATCATGTTCTTACGCTGCACAAGCTCACAACAAGTCAGGGGGACAGGCAGGAAGTCTTACACTAAGGGGAAAAACAAAAAAAAAAAACACCAATACAAAAAAAACAAAAAAAATGTATGTTTTTGGGACATAAGGTATTGTAGATACAGAAAATTTAATACCCAGACTGCTTTTGGGGCCCGGCTGGATAAAAATGAATTTTATGTGCGGGGCCCTCTTGTAAAGACAGTGGGGGATCAGGGGCCCAAAACCCTTTAACCCTTTTAAAAACACCATTACTTATTTAAAAACAGTGGGGGAAAATGCCCCTGCCCAATTTGATCCAGGTTAAAATGCCCAAATAATTTGGGCCCAGGGTGGAGTAAACGAAAAGATGTGGGGCATCCCTCTTGTAGAAAAGGGAGTGTGGGATAGTGGCCCAAGCCATTTTAACCCTTTAAAAAACCAGTTACTTTTTCAAATCTGAAAACTGACCTTTTTGCCCACTTTGAGCCATCTTAATGCCAGAATCAATTTGGCCCGGGCTGGAGTAAACTGAAATTGAGTGGGCATCCTTTTTTGGGAGAAGGCAGTGTGGATCATGGGGCCCAAAACCATTTAACCCTTTAAAAAAAGCAGTTACTTATTCAAATCATGAAAAAAAGACCCTCCCCGCCCATTTTTGAAGCCAGTTTTAACCCCCGAATCACTTTGGGCCAGGCTGGGGAAACTGAAATTGATGGGGGTATCCCCCTTGTTGAAGGCAGTTTGGGACAGTGGGCCCCAAAACCATTTAACCCCTTTAAAAAAACAAGTTACTTATTTAAAAAAAAGGAAAAAAAGACCCCTCTGCCCACTTTGATGCCAGTTTTAATGCCCCGAATCCCCTTTGGCCAGGTAAATAAACTGAATTTGATGTGGGGCATTCCCCTTATATTGGGAAATTGGGACTGCCCAAACCCTTTAAAACCCTTTAAAAAACCCCCTTACTTATTCAAATTTATGAAAACTTGCGGGTCTCCCATTTGAGCCAGTTTATGCCCAGAATAAATTTGGGCCCCGGTTTGGGTAAACTGAATTTGATTGGATTCCTCTTTGGATGATGCAGTGTGGGTCAGTGGGCCCAAAGCCATTTAAAACCCTTTTTTAAAAACCTTAACTTTTTCAAATCAGTGAAAACTCCCGCCCGCCAACTTTTTATGCCTGTTTTTTTTGCCCAGAATCACTTTTGGCAGGCCCAGAGTAAACTAAATTTTTATGTGGGGGGATCCCCCTTTTTGAAGGCAGTTGGAAGTGCCCAAGCCATTTAACCCTTTAAAAAAAACCATTACTTATTCAAAACAGTTTAAAACTGACGGTCTGCCCTTTTTTTCCGTTTTTAGTGCCCCCAAAAAATTTGGGCCAGGGTGGAGTAAACTAATTTTATGTGGGGTATCCCCCTTTAAATGAAGGCAGCGGGGACAGTGGGCCCCAAAACCATTTAAACCCCTTTAAAAAACCCCGTTCTTTTTAAAATCGGGTTTTTTAAAAATGAGGCTGCCCCCTTGATGCCAGTTTTAATGGCCAGAATCACTTTACCAAGCCAACTTAAAATAATTTGAAGTGGGGTATCCTTCTTTTGGAGAAGCAGCTGGGATCTGGGGGAAACCCTTTTTTAAAAAACCCTTTAAAAACACAATTAAATTATTTAAAAAGTGAAAACGCCTCGCCCACTTTATGCCCGTTTTTAAAGCCCAGAAAAACACTTGGGCCCGGCTGGGAATAAAAAATTGATGTGCTATCCCTTTGGTATAATCCATAGTCAATTTTTTGGCCCAAAGCCATTTACCCTTTAAATCTTTGTTTTAGGTTTTAGCATTGATGCCCTTTTATGCCGCTGTTAGTGTTTATCGGTTGTTTCAACTGTTTTTTTTCCCTTGTCACATCTTTTATGACTTTTTAAGCGAAAATTTTCCATTTTTTTTCCTCTTTAAAAAACAAAAAAAATTTTTTTTCAGCGATAACAAAATGGGAATAAGAAAAACCCCAAATTCAGCCCAATAAGAAACTCCGAAAAGAAAAACCAAATTTAGCTTCGTACATGTCCAGGCATTACTTGGATGCCATGCTGATTTCAATGGGCACGATGTACTTTGTGTGCAGAACTTAAAGCTGGCCATTATTTAATTAGCAGCAGAAATATGAATTGTAGCTGAATAACTATGAGTTATCCAGTGGAAATGGTGGTTTTATGTAAAAATTTTAATCTCTGTGTTACATGTTCTTTATATGTCCTTTCAGGACCTGACCAAAGTAATCCATGTACCATCCATGTAATGTTATATAGGACTAACGCAACATGAGCAAATACTATAACATGTTAATACATATACAACATAGGACTGTAAAGGAAACTTTAACAGAACCAAACTCATATCTGATTGCAATAAGTATCAGTGAGATATATGGTAGCTCAGCTTAGAAGCTGTCTTGTCACATCATGTTCATTGAGCCATAACATCACAAACCTGATTTCAGCAAGGCTGCTCCATGAAGGACTCTCAGGGCAGCTCCAGAGTCATAATGAACAAACGAAGGGTGTCTGTGTTCTGGGAGGGAGGCTCCCTTGTGAGAACAGAGGGTTTAAGACACAAACAGTATCAGTATTCAGTAGCTTTCTCCATGATCACAGGGGTCATTTTTCTAGGAAACACATGACGTGATCAAAATCAATCAGGTTATGATTTGTGAGCCTTCAGAATGCCTCTGGAGAGCTGCCTGTAAAATATTGTATAGACAAAATAAAGGCATTTACTGATAGGAAATCTACAGTTTTTATCGTGAATCTTTTACTTTTTGTGTTATTAACTAAAGAAAAAGTAAAACAAGAACTTCCCCATTATTAAAACCACTTTTTGAGCTACAGATTAGTTCCACTAAAGGGGTCTTACCACAAAGGCATTTCATGCCTGGTCCTGCTTCAGCTTTCAGTCTGTTAAAAAGGTGGGGTATATTATGTTTAAACTGCAGATCATGTGACCTAGCAGGCTTGACATCACCATGCCTTTCCCCACAGTGTGCTCACTCTACTCAAACAAAGGTCTGTTTATGCATGGAGCTACGAGTAACTACAATATAGCTGAGTGGTTAGCATGTCTGACTTTCAGCATAGGTGTCCTAGGTTCAAATCCCTGCAGGAATCATACATGTGGATTTTATTTTTTTCAATATACATACCTATTTGAGGTTTTCTCTTTTCCTTTTATTTATTTGCACTGTTTGAGTAATTACTAAGGAGTACAGAGGACAGGAGTAAAATGACAGCACCTGGGTGTGAACTTGCTCAGCAGTGAATGTGTGTGATTACTAAGCAGGGAAGAGACTGACTGTAGCTGCCTGAGAGAACAAGTGATGTCTGAGCATGTACAGACAAGACTGAGGAGCTCTTGTCACTGATCGAATCCCCTAGAGACGAGCTGTACACTATGGATCAATGGGAGACCAGCTAAAACAAAAATGGTACAGAATTTTTAATAATGATGAACGGTGAAAATGTTTATTATTCAGTTTGCAACCTTACCACATCAATGTTACTTTGTGGCAAAACCCCTTTAATCACTTGCAGAGCTACAGGTAATTTCAAATTGCAGTACCATAAGGGTATGGCCTCGCGGCACTAACAAAATACCGGTCAGATTCTGATTCAAGAATTATTGATTTATCCTTTTTTGAACTGTTATTGGAGACTATCTCCCAGCTTTGTTTGTGCAGTGTTCAAATGATAAATTAAAGTGTATGTGCACATACATCGTCAAATGAACAAAATACATTTTCAAAACGTCGGTACAGCCTTTCTCCATTTTTAAAAGTTTGGCAAGAGTTTTCATAAGCTTCAGTGGTAGGAGTACCATTATGCAAAACAGATAGTATCTCTTTATTGGACAATACAATATAATTATCATATCAGCAACACCTATTTATTATTATTCATTTATTATAACAATCGCCTCATTAATAATCACTTTTTCATTGGTCAGCTCATTAGTAATAAAAACAAACCTCTAATTATTCTTAAGCTCTGGTTAGTATGCATGAAAATCATTTTGAGATATCTAAAGGTCATTGGTTCTACTGTGCATAACAGAATGGCATGGCTTGCGGTTTTATCTCTAACCTTCTGCTTCTAAATGTCTAAAATTCTGCGTTAGGATATGTCCTTCGCAAGCTCATAACAAGTAAGAGCGTTGATACTTATGAGGAGACAGCTTCTGCAAAAAGCTGGTTTCGTACAATAATAAAGCAAGGACACAGAAAAATAGATAAGCTTAGTTATAACTTGTGAAAAGTATTGTTTATTAAAAGACACTGCAAACTTTTTAAATCATTAACCACTTATCGCCAGAAACAGTTTTGACCTTCCTGACAGAGCCCCGGTTTTAAAATCTGACATGTGTCACTTTATGTAAGAATAACTTTTTCACCCTTTTACCTATCCAAATGATTCAGAGATTGTTTTCTCGTGACATATTGTGCTTTACATTAGTAATACACTTTGGTCCAAAAAGTCATTTTTTTTGTGAAAAATATCAAAATATCATGAAAATGTACAAAAATTTGCAATTTTCAAGCTTTAAAAATGTTTGCGTGTAAGACTGATAGTTATCCCACTCAAAATAGTTTATAACTAGCATCTACCATATGTCTACTGTAGGTTGGCATCATTTTTTACATTTTTTTTTTCTTTACCACATTAGGGGGCTTAGAAATGTAGTAGTCATTTTCCATATTTTCAAGAAAATTAGCAAAATAGATTTTTTTAGGGACCAGTCCAATTCTGACGTAGCTTTTAGGGGTCTGTATGTTAGATACCCCTTAAATGACCCCATATAAGAAACTAGACCCCTTAAAGTATTTAAAAAAGCATTTAGGAAGTTTGCTAACCCTTTAGATATTTCACAGAATTTAAAGCAAAGTGGAGGTAAAATTTCACTTTTTTTTGCAGATTTTTAATTTGTATTCAGTATTCACTGGAACACGGTAGATGTTACTAGGGAAATGAAGCTTAATATCAATTCCCCCAAATCTGCCGTTTTCAGAGATATCCCATATGTGGTCATAGTGCACTATTTGTCTCAACCACAAGCCCCCAGAATAGGAGGAGCACCTACCAGACTCTGGGGTCTCATTTTCATTACGATTTTATTGAAGCGCAATTTCAGGTCTGCAGACACCCTAAGGTGCTAAAACTTAATAAACTCCCCTAAAAAGACCCCATATGGGAAACTAAACCCCTGAAGGAATATATCCGGGAGTGTAATGAGTATATCGACCCTACAGGTGTTTCACAATTTTTTTTAGCATTAGGCTGTGAAAATGAAAAAAATTATTTTTTCCAATAATCTGCAATTTTAGCTGAAAATGTTTAATTTTTACATGGAATCCTGGAAAAAAAGCATCCCAAATTGTGTTGCGTAATTTCTTCCAAGTTCGGCATTACCTTACATGTGAGTGTAAACTGCTGTTTGGGCCCATGGCAGGGCGTGCAAAGGAGGAAGCGCTATTTGGCTTTTGGAACGCAGATTTTGGTGGGGCCATGTCGCATTTGCAAAGCCCCCAAAGTACCAAAAAAGGTGAAACCTTCCATAACTTGCCTCATTTTGGATTCAACACCCCTAAGGGATCTCATATGGGAGTGTATTGTGCATTTTGGGTGCACAGGTGTTCCGTAGTTTTTTTAGCGTTGGGCCATGAAAATGGGAGGGGGAGGGGGGATGCAGTTCCGCCATTGTTTTTGGGCATGATTTTTACAGTGTTCGCCATACGGGATAAATGACAGGATAACTTTACTATGTGGTTCGGTACAATTGCAATGATATAAATTTTAGATAGTTGTTTATGTTTTATTACTTTTACACAATAGAAATGAGTTTATAAAAAATTGCATTTTTATGTGGTCATTCTCTGACAGCCATAACTTTCATAACTTTATTTTTCTGTAAACGGAGCTGATTATGGGCTTGTTTTTTGCGGGATGAGTTAATGTTTTTATTGGTACCATTATGGGGTGCATATGACGCTATCAGCACTTTTTATTAAGGTTTTTGTGAGGCATTTTGAACAAAATACAGCAATCTTGGTAGTGCTTTTTTTTTTTTTTACAGCAGTCACCATGCAGTATAAACGACAGGCTACCTTTACTCAGCAGGTCGATACGGTTACAGCGATACCCAATTTGTATTTTTTTAAATATTTTACTTCTTTTACACAATAAAGACACTTTTATTCAAAAAGGAAAAACCCGTTTTTGCATCGCCATAGTCTGGGAGCCATAACTTTTTTATTTTTCTGTGTACGGAGCTGTATAGCAACTTATTTTTTGTGGAATGATTTGACATTTTTATTGGTATCATTTTTGGGGAATAGGTGTTTTGATGTCCGTAATTTGGAAAACACGGTGAAGAAAATACTACAATCCTAGTAGTGTTTTTTATTTTTATTTTTAACAACGCTCACCATGCAATATATGTGACAAGTTAGCTTTACTCTGTGGGTCAAAACAATTACGGTGATACCCAGTCTATATAGTTTTTTTTATGTGGAAGCACATTTAAAAAAAAAAAAAAAAAAACAGTGTTTTTATTGTGTAAAACAATATTTATGCATTGCTATCATCTAATAGCCATAACTTTTTTTTTTCCCATATACAGAGATGTATAAGGACTTTTTTTGTGGGATGAACTGACATTTTAATTGGCACCACTTTGGTGTTGATATGAGTTTTTGATCCCTTTTTATTCCATTTCATGTGCTGCGGGATTAACAAAAATCGCAATTCTGTGACTGTTTTTTTTTTTTTACGAAGTTCACCGTACGGGTTAATTAATGTGGCATATTTATAGGGTAGGTCGTTAGGCACGCGGCAATACCAAATATGTGTACTTTATTAATTTTTTATGTTTTTTGGGGTGATTGCCGTTTGTAAAGGGGAAAATAGTGTACATGTTCTTATTTTATTTCTCGTGTTTGTGTTTTACTTTTTTTACACTTTTTTCACTTTTCCCCAAAGGGGAATTGTATGAGCAATATTCAAATCGCCCATATAACAGGAGACCTGTACACAGCATTACTGCTGTGTACTGGTCTCCATGGTGACTGTCAATCACCATGCCCACAGTGCATTGCGGGCATGGTGATGTCACCAGACAACCCGGATGCTGTCGGGTAAGGGACCAGCAAGCGGCATCTGTGCCGATCGCAGGCAGGAGGGGCTCACTCCTCCTGCATTTAGCTTCGATGTCACGACCAAGATAGTTTGCGACATCGAATTGCCATGATGTACCCATACTTCAATTTGCAGGAACCCCTACCCGACCTTGACGTATGGGTACATCAAATGTCAGTAAGGGGTTGAAAGAGACTGCAAACGCTTTAATCAACCTTATGGAAATAGAATTTTTGAAAGAATTAATATCCATATCAGAATGTATTAGGGGGCAGTTCCATCCACGGTTTGCAGATTCAATTGTTGTAAGCCGGCCGCGTAGAGTCAGCAGCTGCACCCAGACTGTGCAGTTGCTTCGCTAGAGAGAAAGCAGGGATGGTTCATTACCGTCCCTGCTTTCCCAATCGTTATAGATACAGTGCTCAGGGGGGGTGATGCAGCAGTGTCGTCACACCCACTGCGCCGCTGGGTCTCGCTGGACGCCGACTCCTGGAGGCAGCAGCTCTGCAGGGGATCGGGAAAAGTGAGTCACTTTTTTTTTTTTTTTACTAGATTGGCTATTTACTATCTATCTCTAATGACGACAGGGGGCATATATATCTAAATCTTTACAATGACTACAGAGGGCATATACATTTATCTCTAATGGCTATAAGGCTATGTCTACACTGCAGTGGACAAAAAACGACCTGAATACGAATTACTAAAAACGTTCATGAAACTGAGTTTTCTGTCCACTGCCTGTCAAAAGCAGCTGAAAAAACGGCCGTTTTTTTGGTGCGTTTTGCGTTTTTTGAAGCGTTTTTTGGAGCGTCTTTGCTCTGCTTTTTAATGTATGCACAAATTAAGCCATTGGATGTAAACTACACCCTACAGGTGGAGTTAACAAGTAGTCACTTCCTTTAGATCACTGTCGCCATTGTGAGCACATTGTCCTTTGTGTGCTGCTGCTGCGTGCTACTGCTTTATTAAATTTTGCACCAGATTCTTGCACCAAAATCCACAAAAACCCACATTATCTTTGCATACAGCAAGATAACTGTATTAGCATCAAACTCTGTAAAGAAAAGGATTTTAGCGCCAAATTCCCAAAAACGCATTATTGCGCCAAATTTGTAAAAAAATATATTTTTAGTGTCAAAAAGCGTGATCGTTTTATTAGCGCCAAAATTTTTAAAGATATTGAACTAAGCCCCCTAATCCGTCAAAAATCGGATTCTGGCGCCGAAATCCGTAAAAAATGTATTTATTTGCGTCAAAAGCTAGATCACTTTATTAGCGCCAAAATCTGTAAAGATACGGATTTTTGCCCCAAAAGCCATAAAAAATGGATCCTTGCGGCAAAATCCGTAAAAAATTTATTTTTGCCGTCAGAAGCGAGATAACGTTATTAGCGCCAAATTCTGTAAAAAAAATTATTTTAGTGTCAAAAAACGTAAAAATATTATTTTTGCGCCAAAATCCGTAAAAAACGTATTTTTGCCGTCAGAAGCGAGATAAGGTTATTAGCGGCAAAATCAGTAAAAAAAAATAATTTTAGTGTCAAAAAACGTAAAATAACGAGTTTTTGCGGCAAAATCCGTAAAAAAACGTATTTTTGGCGTCAGAGGCGAGATAATATTATTGGCGCTAAAATCTGTAAAAAAAATTATTTTTGTGCCAAAAAACATAAAAAAAAACGGATTCTTGCGCCAAAATCCGTAAAAAATGTATTTTTGGCGTCAGAAGCGAGATAACGTTATTAGCGGCAAAAATCAGTAAAAAAAATATTTTAGTGCCAAAAAACGTAAAAAAACGGATTCTTGCGCCAAATCCTTTAAAAACTTATTTTTAGCGTCAAAAGGCGAGATAAGTTATTAGCCAAAGTCTGTAAAAAAAAAATTATTTTAGTGCCAAAAAATGAAAAAAAAAAACGGGTTTTTGCGCCAAAATCCGTAAAAAAAAACTGTATTTTTGGCGTCAGAGGCGAGATAACGTCATTAGGCCAAAATCTGTAAAAAAAATTATTTTAGTGTCAAAAAACGTAAAAAAAAAAACGGATTTTTGCGCCAAAATCCGTAAAAAAACGGATTTTTGCTCCAAAATCCGTAAAAAAACGTATTTTTGGCATCAGAGGCGAGATAACATTATTGGCGCTAAAATCTCTAAAAAAAAATATATTTTAGTGCCAAAAAAAACGTAAAAAAAGGATTCTTGCGCCAAAATTCCGTAAAAAACTTATTTTTGCCGTCAGAAGCGAGAAACGTTATTAGCCAAAATCTGTAAAAAAAATTATTTTGTGCCAAAAAAAAACGTAAAAAAAACTGATTTTTGCGCCAAAATCCGTACAAAAAAGTTATTTTTGGCGTCAGAGGCGAGATAAGTCATTAGCGCCAAAATCTGTAAAAAAAAATTATTTTTAGATGTCAAAAAAACGTAAAAAAAACTGATTTTTGCGCCCAAAAAAATCGTAAAAAAACTTATTTTTGCTCCAAAATCCGTAAAAAAAAACGTATTTTTGGCGTCAGAGGCGAGATAACGTTATTGGCGCTAAAATCTCTAAAAAAAAATTATTTTAGTGCCAAAAAACGTAAAAAAACGGATTCTTGCGCCAAATCCGTTAAAAAAAAACGTATTTTTGGCGTCAGAGGCGAGATAACGTTATTAGAGCCAAAATCTGTAAAAAAAAATTATTTTAGTGTCAAAAATCGTTAAAAAAACCGATTTTTGCACCAAAATCCATAAAAAACGTATTTTTGGCGGTCAGAGGCGAGGATAACGTTATTGCGCTAAAATCTGTAAAAAAAATTTTTTTAGTGCCAGAAAAACATAAAAAACGGATTCTTGCGGCAAAATCCGTAAAAAAAACTTATATTTGGCGTCAGAGGCGAGAGATAACGTTATTATTAGAGACAAAATCTGTGAAAAAAAATTATTTTAGTGCCAAAAAACGTAAAAAAAAGGATTCTTGCGCCAAAATCCGTAAAAAAACGGATTTTTGGCATCAGAAGCGAGAAAACGTTATTAGCGGCAAAATCTGTCAAAAAAGTTATTGTAGTGCCAAAAAACGGAAAAGATGGATTCTGGCGCCAAAATTCCATAAAAAACGTATTTTGGCGCCAAAATCCGTTAAAAACGTATTTTCAGCATCAGTAGCAAGATAACTTTATTAGCGCCAAAATATGTTTAGAAAAGGATTTTAGCATCAAAATCTGTAAAAAAACGTATTTTCAGCGAAAAAAATATGAATTGCGCAAATATTGTTAATGACCAAAGCATGATCATTTTATTACAAAAGATACAAAAAAGGACTCAGACACTTGTATGCAGATTTGATAAGGATTAACCTTTGTTACCACCCATTATAGGTGGGACTTGGGTCTCTGGGAGGGTTTTCATTGAAAAATCGCGGCAAAAAACGTCGCGAAAACACGCCAAAAGACGTCCGGCGCTTTACATAGACTCCTGTAGTAAATTTTCTGCCCGGCTCTGGCGTTTTTTAGAGCATGTTGCAAACTACGACCAGTGAAAACAACGAGCAGAAAAAAGAAGCTTAGTGTAGACAGCAGGAGGGTTTTACAATAGAAGTCTATGGGAGATGATTACAGTCGTGTTTACAGCGGTTTTAGAAAACGAAAAACGCTGAAAAAACTGACGTTTTTCTGTGCAGTGTATACATAGCCTAAGGGGGCATATATATCTAATGACTACAGGGGGCATATATCCATCTGTAATGACTACAGGGGGCCTATATCTCTATAATGACTACAGGAGGCTTATAACTCAATAATGACTACAGGGGGCATATATCTCTATGACAGAGCTGATTACATATGTATATTATATACATGTATAATGCTGACCCACAGAGCTGATCAATATTAATGCAGACTGATTGTCAGCTCTGTGGGTCAACACTAATAATATAATACTGACCCGCAGAGGTGACAATCAGTCTGCACTAATATAATACTGGTTACCCCATACTATACCCCTAAATGACCCTGTATATACTTTAGTGTGTTTTTTGTGTGTGTGTGTGTGATTCTTAACATCCAACCCCCTCCATAACCCGCCCCTAATAACTACGTCCAGATAACCCTACCCCCCACTGGGCCGTGGAAAAATTGTCTTGTATAAAACTGGTCCCTGGTGGAAACAGGTTGGTGGTCGCTGTTTTAGAGTATTTAAATTTCGGTGGAGAATCTAAGGCAATAATTCTCCACACACTGTCATAGTACCTCTTCCTAATAAGAAACCTTACCCCTTAAGAACTGCCAATTATTGGCAATAGTAAGTACTCATACAGCTTCTGACAGAGTTCTAACTTTGAAGCAATCAGTCATCTAAGAAGATTTGCAGAATAGCTATAGACAGCTCTCCAGTTGTATTCAGTGCCCAGTTCTTGGTGGTCTGTTGTATATCTTTATCCCATTACTGGTGGTAAATTTTATATTTTCCCACCTCAAGACCTCATTGGTAATATCTGTTATGGAGGGATGAAAGATTCAATTTATGTAGATTACCTGATGATAGCACCCAGTTTCTAGCAAAGAAAAACATGCTTGTGATTTTGGTTAGTTCATGATAAATATGTGATTATAGTTCTTGGTGGTACAGTTGGGTTCCTTGTAATGATGGCCTAATGTAGTGAGTGGCAGCAAGGTTGAAGTGGTATTAAAATCCCCTATTGCATTTTTCAGAGTGTTTTACTCTTTTGTAGCATAATAGAAAGAAGTAGATTATAATCTTTACTAGTCCATTGGGTATATGTGATTCCTGGTGATCAAGAGGCATATATTTTTGTCCCTCCATTGTACAAAAAGACATTTAAGTTGTGTAAAACATAGACAATTAAGATATTAAATTGTATATATTATGTGTCACAGTCATGCCATTACCAGTATCTGGAATTCCACTCTCTCCCTCCGCTAACCTGTTTGGGTCCTCCCTGGTCAATGCCCAGGTTGCCCCTGAAGCACTTTATGGTTGGACTTTTGAATGCCTGGGCTACTCCTCTTTTCCTGTGTCCTCTGCCTTATGCTATGCACGCATGCTGACTCTTAAAGGGTTTGTGCACACCAAAAAACTTTCACTCCATCCAATGCACATATATCCAAAGATTTTAAAGACCCCTGTTACTAAGTGTCACAATTCAGGCACCAAGGACAGGAGGTGGATCTGCTGGATTGACTAGGAGGGTTTGCTTAACCAACACCGAGGAGTGGAGTCTAAGGGGTCCCTTAGCATGCAGCAAGGCCGGTTGGACTTTGCTGGGGGAACCCCCAGGTCGTTACCTTCAGCATAGGTCTTCCAGGCATCAGCCAAAAAGCTTTATAGCTGGTATATATGGTATAGTGGGAAAGGTAGAGACAAAGTCAAGGTACAAGCATCAGGTCAGGGCAGGCAGGAGCCGAGGTGGAAACAAATAGGCAGATCAGGAATTCTCGCAGGAGTGGACCGACACAAGGAAGGACACCAACAACTGGGCGTGGGACATAGGGGGAAGTGACCTAAAATATCCCAGGGTTAAAGATGGTTGGTTATGGGAAAACATGTTGCCGCACACTGGTTGGGATTTAAAGGGTCAGCACATGCCAACATTCAAGTGGCCGGCCGGGAGGATGCGGCAGCAGAGGAATGAGACTGGCGTGAAAGCCAACAGGACGGAGCCAGAAGTCGCAGCAGAAGGTGCGGGTGCGAGGGCGGACCAATACCTGGAGCGCAGCATGGCCCGGTAAGAAAGCGGAATTGTTTTACAGTATCCCCTCATCTTCATGGCTCCCCGACCTCTAAGCGTTTGTGATGTTATTATTTCAAGAGTCCTACGACCTTTCTTCTGGACTATTCCCATTCCATTCTATGAGGTAGTAGGTCTTTCCCCAGGATCATTTTTATGTCCAGGATCTCTTTGACTTCGTATGTGTCTGCTGGTGTAGAAACAATAGATAGGGCAATCGTTTTGTGGGAATAACGGTTGAGGACCTGCGACTTGAGAAGGGACATGTGGAAGGCATTGGGATTACAAAGAGATGGGAGATGGTGGAGCTTGTAAGACACCTAATTTTACAGAGGATGGGAAAATAAGGAGGTAATAAGGAGCCAGTCTCAAGCTTGGTAGCTGAAGGCGTATGTTTCTTGAGGAGAGCCAGATCTTGTCTCAGGGATGGAACACAGGCGGAGGTCTGCGCTTTCTGTTGGTCTGCTTATTGATTGGGGCAGAGGACTGCAGAAGAATTTGTTAGGCTTGCTCCCAGATAAGCTGAAAGTTGAGTAACTGAGTGTCCACTGCTGGGACATCTGTGGTGACTGGAAGAGGGAGAGGGAGCAGTGGATGCTTGCCAAAGATGATGTGTAAGGTGATATCCCTCAAGGATTTGCTGGAGTGATTGTTATATGCCAATTCCACCCAGGGTAGCAGGTCCACACAAACAGACGAAGATGGCTTGCCAGAATCTGGTTTACCCGTTAGTCTGTGGATGGTATGCTGAAGACAGGTCAAGCTTGATTTGGAGTTTGGAACAGAGAATCTGCCATAATCTGGAAGTAAACTGCACCTCTCTGTCGGAGAAAATATGAGTTGGTATTCTATGTAAATAGAAGATGTGGAGAAGGAAGAGGGGAGCCAACTCGGCCACAGAGGGGAAACCAGTCAGACAATTAAAGTGCGACATTTTAGAGAAGAGGTTCACGATGACCCAAATCACTAAGCAGCCTGAGGAAAGTGGCAGATCTATAACAAAATCAATGGTGATGTGAGTCCAAGAAGTTTCGGGCACAGGCAGTAGAAGACCAGCAGGCTTCTGGTGGGAGCTCTTGTAACGGGCACAATTAGGATATGCAGAGACAAAGTTCTTAAGATCCTGTACAAGAGTATGCCACCAGTAGTATTGGGAGACTAGGTTAAAGGATTTTCAGACAACTGAGTGACCGGTGACACGGGAGGCATGACCTAAAGACAGAATCTGTTTTCTTAGAACTGGACGCACATACAACTTTCCCGGAGGAATTTTGCACAGTTTTATCAGTGCAGCAGTGAGGAGGCGTTCAGAGGGTATTATGTGCTGTGGTCAGGTACGGAGTCCAAGACATCAAAGACCTGAGATAGCACATCTGCTTTGAGATTTTTGACTGCTGGTCGAAAATGGAGGCAGAAGTTGAAACAGGTGAACAAGGACTAGCGGGCTTGATGAGGTTTAAGAGCTGTGCATTTTGGACATACACCAGATGTTTATGATCTGTATAGATCATTAGGGGATATAGGTGTCGTCACACCTTCAAAGCCAATTTAATGACCAGCAGCGCTCTGTCTTCTCGGCAGGAGAAAGGGTCTTAGAGAAGAATGAACAGGTAAAGAATTTGCCCTTGGCAGACTTCTCTAGGAAGACAGCTTCCACATAGACAGAGGAGGCATCAAGATCTCCTGGTCTGGACTATGGAGCACTGTCACAGAAGAGAAAGCGGATTTTAACTGAGAGAATGCTTCATCTGCTTCAGGGGTCCACAAACAAGTGGGTTACTGCCCTTCTTGGTGAGGGCAACAATAGGAGCCACAAGGGTAGAAAAGTGCAGGATGAACTGGCGATAATAATTCGATAAATCACTGCATGACTTGGAGGCCTACAGGGTGTGGCCTGTTGAGAACAGCAGTCAGATTACCAGGGTCCATTTGAAGCCCTTGGCCTGAGACTATATACCCCAGGAATGGCAGACTGGAACACTCGAATAGGCACTTTTCCAATTTGGCGTAGAGATGGTTTTCTCTAAGGCAGGCCAGTAACCTGGTTCGGTGGGAGTCAAGATCTAGAGAAAATATCAAGATGTCATCCAGATAGACTAGGATACATTCGTAAAGCAGGTCTCAGAATATGTAATTCACAAATTCCTGGAAAACAGTAGGGGCATTGCAGAGTTCAAAAGGCATCACAAGATATTCAAAATATCCATCTTGGGGTTAAACACGGTCTTCTACTCATCTCCCTGATGGATACTGATCAGATTACAGGCAACCTGGAGATCAAATTTGGAAAAAATCTTAGCAAATCAAAGAGCTTAGCGATTATTGGCAATAGATCGTGATCTTGTTGAGAACCCTGTAGTCAATGCAGGGGCATAATGTACCATCTCTTTTCTCAACGAAGAAGAATCCTGCAGGAAAGGACAACTTGCATATAATGTTAATGTAGGCCGACACAGCTTCAATTGGGGTCTGGGACAGAGGGTACACCCCACCACGAGGAGAGGTAATACTCAGTTAAAGCTTAATGGGGCAGTCATATGACCGTTGTGGAGGAAGATGTCTTTGAAAAAGACATCCGGGAAGTCGCGATAATGCTCAGGGAGTATGGGAGGATCAGGGTCAGAAGGCTACAATGTCGAGGTTCCAACTAAATGAGGGGGAAGAGGAACCAAGATGCAGGAGGAAAGACAGTGGTCATTCCAATGTGTTACTTCACCAGTTCGATAATCAAACCCAGGGGCAGGAGTGCACAACCAGGGGAGTCCCAGGAAAAGAGCACTGGAGGAACAGGGGAGCATGAAGAAGAAGATCTTTTCTTGGTGCAGCACTTCAGCGTGTGAGGTTTGGTGTGGTACTGGTTGGTACAGGAAAGGACCTCCCCATTGACAGAAGAGAGATGGCGAGTGGCTTGGCCAGGGAAGTCACAGGCAGGTTATGCTTCGCAACTAGGGAAGAATGGATATGGTTTCCTGCGGAGCCAGAGTCCACAAAGACTGCCACCTGGAGACTAGAGCCGGATGGACGGACCAGAGAGACCGGCAGGGTCACAATTGGAGAGGAAGTATCATTGCCCAGGGTCGCCTCTCTCACAAAGCCTAGACTCTGGAGTTTTCCCAGATAGAGCGGGCAGTCCTTCAGTAGCTGCTCCCTGGTGCCACAATAGAGACAGAAACCCAAGTTCTGTCAGCAAGCCTTTTCTTCCTCTGACAGGTGGGCTCTCACGGCCTGCATGAGTTCTTCTTGCAGCACTGAAGGTGCTAACTGGATTGGGCGCTGGCAGACAGGTGCTATATGGGAAATCCTGTGGAGGCTTCTTGTTGCTGGCGTATCATTTGACGTCATTGCAGGTGATCAGAGTGCTGAGGTCGTTCTCATCTTTGATGCAGCCTGCTAGGCTTTCCCAGAACATAGCCACCAAAGCCTCATTGATCCAGGCCAATTCAGAAGAAAGAGTCCAGAACTGCACTGCATACTGGCCCACAGTGGAATCTCCCTGACGAAACCAGAAAAGCAGAGATGCAACAGAAGAGGTGCGACCTGGTTCCTTAAAAACCTTATGGAAGGCTGGCAGGAAATCCGTCAGGCTGTTGGTCAGTCGATCACCCCTTTCCCAGAGGGGAGTAACCCAGGCTTCAGCTTCGTTGGTGAGCAGTGAATGATGAATGCCACTTTCGCTCAGTCCGAGGTGAACTGGTGGGCCAGGACATCAAAGTGTATCGTACACTGGTTCAGGAATCCAGGGCAGGTTTTGGGGTCTCCGCTGTAGCAAGGAGGAAGTGAAAGGTGCAAAGAAGACCTGCTTGAAATCATTGGGAACAGAGCAGGCATCTGAACAGGAACTGGAGCAGAAGTTGGAGTTGGAGCAACTTCTGGGAGATGGGTTGCCTGGTTATACAGCACTAGGAATAGTCGCTCTTAATGGGCATCCTGTTGCGTTATTTCTGCAGCAGAACTTTGCATGTCAGGTAGAGGCAGGTCAGCAAGATCCATGGCCCTGTTGTACTGTCACGATTCAGGCTCCGAGGACAGGAGATGGATCTGCTGAATCGCCTAGGAAGGTTTGCTTAACCTACGCTGATGAGCTTCGTCTAAGAGGTCCCCCGGTATTCTCCAGAGCACGCTGCAAGGCCGGTTGGACTTTGCAGCGGGAAACCCCCAGGTCGCCATCCACAATGTAGGTCTTCCAGGCGTCAGCCAAAAAGCCAGGTAACGCGGTAAAGTGGGATAGGCAGAAACGAAGTCAAGGTACAAGCAACAGGTCAGGGCAGGCAGCAGGAAAGGTGGAGACAAGAACATAGCAATGGATTTAGCAACAGGAATATGTGCAGGAGTGAACCAACACAAGGAAGGACACAAACAACTGGGTGTGGGACATAAGGAGAAGTGACTTAAACTAGCCTAGGATCACAGGTGGTTGGTTGAGGGAAAGAATGTTACTGCACACTGGCTGGGATTTAAAGGGCTAGCGTGCACCAAGATTTTAATGTCCGGCCGGAAGGATGGGGCAGCAGAGGACGGAGCTGAAGGCCACAGCAAGACAGGAGATGTGCGGGTGCATAGCCCGGTAAGGAAATGGAGGTGCAGGTGCAGCCAGGATCTGAGAGCCGGTGTGTGGCATTACACCAAGTACCGGAAAAATAAGTTAAGTTGCTGATCTGTGTAAAGGTGTTTGTTTACTATCGATTGGCTAGCTTCCTGACCGCGTCTTCATGTCTGTTACCCACCCAAATCTAAGGCTATGTTCACACGGGTTAAAATGGGGCGCATTTCAGTCCGTATTTCGCGCCGTACTGCGCTCAAATACGGGCGAAATGTGCCCCAGTCATTACGGGAATCCACAGTTTTCATAGAGAATTATGGATTACGTCTCCTCTCCCCGCTCGTGCAATACGCCGCGGGGGGAGATAAGTGACATGTAAATTATTCACGGCATTTATGCGCCACTAGTAATGCATGTCTATGGGGCCGGTGGGCTGCTGGACCCCCCGCCCAACGGGAGCTCCCGAACACACGGCATAACTGCAGGGCGTAACTACGCCCCGCAATTATGCCGTGTGAACATAGCCTTATTCTTGGATTCCATACTGAAAAAACTCTGTCGTGCCCAACCTTCTGCCTAAACACAGTTTTGCAAGAACTCTGTCTGCTTTGGATGTTGCCTGACAATATTTATCATCTGCTCCCTTTCACAACTCTTTGTCTTCTGTCCAACCTTGCCTCACCTGTTGCTGATGTAGACTACTCTGCAGAGGAGGGTGAGTGGCAAATTGGGGATTCTCTGTTGGAAAGTCCAAACCTCCTTGTGGAGCTAAGGCAATGTCCACCCGATTCAAATCAGAATCTACACATCTAATACTGAAAGTAAACCATTCCCATTGACCTAAATAGAAAATATGCGTTGTAGTTCATACAATGTATATTTTTGGAGGTTGGTTTTGGCTGTAAAAACTTCGAACATGTTTACTCTTTGGCCCTATTCCACGTGAAAAGCGAATGGAAATTTACTATTTATGTCATTTGGGACTCATTCCTCATGTCGGACGGGCGGTTTTCAATGGCAGAATCCGAAGAGTAGATTTTACCCATTGTGTGGACGTACCCTAAGGGGGAAGAACTCACAGTCCTTTATATTCTACTTTCTGGCTTAGCCCAATGCCAAATTTGTAACAACCAAGGAGATTTACTTCTCTCTTAAACCTCATCACAGTAGATTCTACTTTAAACTAACCATACACTAAGACCTAGGATTATTTAATTGGCAAAATTACTAATTAATATGGAACAGAGCAGTTCATGAAAAACAACCCATTCCTCAATGTGCCAAATATCTTCATTTCCACCACACAAGGCATCACATTTCGCGAAAACTACCATCAACTGGAATTATACGTATCTGTTTGGGAAAACAAAGTTTTCAAAGCCTAAAGAACTCTCCCTGTAAACTCTCCTTGTAATCCCTACCAGTTGTTTAAACATCGTAAAATTTGTACATTTCAGCTCAGCTGAGAAGGAAAACTGATGCTCATATGTAATAGCACTTTTTTGTAGTTTGCAAAATATTTAAGCCCATCATGAGTAGGATCTGTCTGGTTCACTGGAAAATCCTTAGTAGGTCCAAGTGATGTGTGAAATAAGGTTTATAGTGGTCACAGCTGGATTTAGATCCTTTGACATGGATATTCCCAATATTATTGCCTGGCCACAGTGACTAGAATCACTCCAGTATTGTCTGGAAAAGGACACCAGAAATATGTCCTGATTAACGTTGGATAAAAATAATTAACCCCAGTATCTCCTGGACACCATGGAGTTTAAACTCCTCTCCTCTGTGAACATCAGATTAGATACTGATTTCTCTGCTGTTGGATGTAAACAATTATGTCATCAAGTCTTTTGAGATACATAAGGTTCAATGAGCATTGTTAGCAGTTACAGTTGGTGGTACTAGTTACACAATAATTAAGAACCTATTAAAAATCCATGAAGTCAGTGCTATGGAGAGAAGAATGTATGTACTGAATAGATGATAGATGTCAGATTGATAGGGTCTGATCAATAGACTGGGGATACCTGCTCAATTTTACATAGGGTTCTATTGAATAGTAGTGTAAAGCGGAAGGTTTGGTTTCAATTGTCTGGCAGGTGTGTGTGGTTGTCAGGCCTACCAATGTTGGGATTGCTGGGATGTGTAGTGTACCGGCGCAGGAAGTCCACCATAGAGACTTCTCAGCTTCAAAGATTCTTCACAGGATTTACTTACATCAGTTCTTATAGCACTTTTCACTGGTCACTGATAAAGCACAGGTGTGGGTACATTACATCACAAATCACTACTTCTTCACAAACATTAAAGAGGATAACAGCCCCCAATCTAACACAGCTGAACCTTCTTTCTTCAGCTTCCATGACACTTCCTCACTGTTTCCAGGAGAAGGATTTTTTTCTATACCCCTGTCCGTGACTGAGCCAACACTGCCAGTCACTCTGTGGATTTACTTGGTGCTTGACACATTCCCCAGCCATCAGAGCCCAAAGCTCCACTTGGCGCTACCACCACCAGGCCGCAGAAGCTGTCGCACCTCTATCCTCTTCATCTGTATTGCTCTATCTTCACCGTAACACACGTCTCACTCTCTTTCTCTCTCCCTCTTCTTCTGTAAATGGTTCTATGCAGGGGCGTAACTAGGGAAGCCTGAGGCCCAAAGCCACCCCCCCCCCCCTCCCTGCTTCCACGAACATTTATCGGGACCTCTTAATGGGGTTGTCTCCTGACCAGAGATTCATAGATGCATCCTGTCACTTTCTGGTCACACTGACTGTAATTAGCATTAGAGCTCTCCATGCATTCACTCTGTGTATTCAACTCATGTTTTAAGCTGCTAATTAAAATAGATTAGAGTAGAAGCTCTGTGAAACTACTAGCAGGAGGTTTATCTAAAGTAAACAGCAGTAATTAGTGGCTTTTGTGTAAAAGAACAGATAAAATCAAGCTTTTTACTGCTGGCCAGCACAGAGCTGTACGACCTGTGTGATGACGTCACCCCCTGCTATCACATAGAACAAACAGCAGGGGGGAGAGATGTTTACAGGTCGGTCACTGAGGGAACAGAAATAGCCAAGGAGGTCATAAATTCACTTGTAGCTCCTAAAAAAAACAGATGAACAAAGCAATATATTTGGAAAATGTCTTTATTTTGTGTTCCCTAGATTTTGAAAACTATTCTTTGTAGCGAGACAACCCCTTTAAGTCATGCAGTTACTAGATAATACAAAGAGTGAACAACTCACTATAGATATCACCATCATACTGCTACCAAACAAATCCCACTATACCCAAATTAACATCACCAATAACACTACTACATATGGATTGGATTATACTACAAGAGCACGACCACAAATTACCACCACATAGTGACTAATACCCCTACACTATTAATGAATAAAGATCAATATTACTGCCATATTGTGGTATATACTAGACAGGGCCGTTCCTAGGGGCGGGCAGGGCGGGCGGTCGCCCGGGGCGCCGAGGCTTCGCTCACCCGAGGGGGCCCCGCGGCCGCCCTGCCCGCCCCTGACTCTGCGTGGCTGTTTTATAACAGCAGGGCAGAGCCAGCAGCTGCAGGGAGGAGGCGGGACGGATCGTTCCCGTCCTGACTCCTCCCCTGTATCAGCGTCACAGGGGGCGCACAGCTCTCACCGCGCCCCCTGTGACGCTCGATCTCCTCGGCTGGCAGCTCTGCCGCCGAGGAGATCCCTGGGAGCTGCGTGCAGCGTAAGCAGCGTGATGACGTCACGCTGCTTACACCGCTTTGCAGCTCCGGACCGGGACGCGCGGACCGAGGTGAGTACTATTTTATGATTTGATAATTACTTACAGGGGGCATCACTGGCTACAAAGAGGGGCATCACTGGCTACAAGGGGGGCACACTGGCTACAAGGGGGGCATCACTGGCTACAATGGGGGCACACTGGCTACAGAGGGGCAACACTGGCTACAGAGGGGCATACATGGCTACAAGGGGGCACACGGGCCCACAAGGGGGGGCATCCTGGCTACAAGGAGGGCATCCTGGCTACAAGGAGGGCACACTGGCTACAATGGGGGCACACTGGCTACAAGGGGGCATCCTGGCTACAAGGGGGGCCCACTGGCTACAAGTGGGGCACACTGGCTACATGGGGGCACACTGGCTACAAGGGGGGCCACTGGCTAGAATGGGGGCATCACTGGCTAGAATGGGGGCACACTGGCTACAAGGGGGGCACACTGGCTACAAGGGGGGCACACTGGCTACATGGGGGCATCCTGGCTACAAGGGGGCATCCTGGCTACAGGGGGCATCACTGGCTACAGGGGGCATCTACTGATAACAGGGGGGCATCAACTGGCTAATAGGGGGGCATCACTGGCTACAATGGGGGCACACTAGCTACAAGGAGGGCATCTCTGGCTACAGGGGGCATCTCTGGCTACAGGGGGCATCACTGGCTACAGGGGCCATCACTGGCTACACGGGGCATCTATGATAACAGGGGGCATTTACTGATAACAGGGGGCATCACTGGCTACAGGGGGATCAACTGGCTACAGAGGGAATCAACTGGCTACAGGGGGCATCAACTGGCTACAGGGGGCATCTGCTGGGCTACAAGGGGGCATCCTGGCTACAGGGGGCACTACCTGGTATAGGGGGCTCTGCAGGCTACAGGGGCTATTACATGGCTACATTGAGTGCTATAGATGGGGGCAGTTGTCTAGAAGGATAGGAATTGGCTGGAAAATGCTGATAAAGGGATGAGCTTAAGATGTTTGTATTTGTAAATTTTACATGTAAGAGTCGGGGTGAGTCTTCATGGGTCATGGGACAGATGGAGAATGAAAGAGAGGAAAGACAGCTACAATCCTTCAAAAATGTCTCCTGTGAGTCACTATATATAACTTTACTGTAACCATTTATATGTCTGCAGAGCCTGTGTTCAGCGGGTATCCACCACTGTATGCTGGTAATATTGGTTGAAGTATAATGGTTTGTATTCAGTAATGGTCAGTTTGTATTATTCAGTCACTATGTGCTGGTGATATGTGGTCATGGTGTGGTGGTATTATTCGGTCACTGTGTGCTGGTGATATGTGGTCTTAGTGGTCTTGGGATTCTGGTTGGTGTAGCGGTGTTATTTGGTAACTATGTATAATCTAGTAATTTTCTATGTAGCACATTGTGGTAAAGCTTTGTGTATATTTTAGATTTGGTTGATGGTGATGCACTGTGTTTCATTATGGCGCATTATGTTACAGGGAGGGGGGGTGGGGCAAATTTCTTCACCTCGCCCTGAGTGAAATTTAGCCTAGGAACTGCCCTGATACTAGAGTACACAGGTGTCCTACAAACTGTATGTAACATCCATACAGTGACCATATAGTGGTAGACCCCAGTGTACACAGGCTCTGCAGACTGTATATAGCCTCCATACAGTGACCATATAGTGGTAGACACCAGTGTACACAGGCTCTGCAGACATATGCGACTATGAAGTGTAGTTACATCTTGTGACTCACAGGTGACCTTTCTCTACCGAGTCGTTGACTTTTCCTTGTGTTCTGCATCCTGCCCCGACCACCATGATGACTTCTCCTGGCCACTCGTTCCTGTAGATTTGGACACAAATATCTTAGAATCCTCACTTTTTCAGCACCTCACTCCCTGCCCCCCACCTCGGTACAAACATCCCAGGCGTGGGAGAGTGGGTACAGGCCATAGCTTAGGGGCCCAGTCTCCTAGACAGGAGGTGAACAGAGGATTCACCCCCTGGAGATTGTGTTACAGCTATGGCCTGTACCCTACTGAATCATATAAGCAGGTATAGGTAGATCCTAGGTAGGTAGGCAGTAGTCAGGCAGGTCTCAATTAGGTAGGTAGGTAGGCTGTAGGTGGACCCCAGGTAGCTAGGCTATAGGTGGGGCCCACATAGGTAGACAGGTAGGTAAATAGGCTATAGGGTGCCCAAATAGGCAGGCAGGCTTTAGGTAGGCTATAGGGGCCATATAGGTAGGCATGTAAAGTTTAGGTAGTTATAGGGGGCTAAATAGGTAGACAGGCAGGGTTTAGGTAGCTATAGGGAGCCATACAGCTAGACAGGGGTTATTTGGGCTATAGGGGCCATATAGGTAGGTAGGCAGGGTTTAGGTAGCTAAAGGGGCCCCATATACGTAGACAGGCAGGTTTCAGGGTGCTATATAGGTAGGCAAGCTTTAGGGAGGCTATGGATACTATACAAGCAGGCTTTAGGGGGGCAACACAGGCAGGCTAAGGGGGGTTATATCGGCAGGGTGGGTTATATATATAGGCAGGCAGGGGTATATAGGCAGGGTGGGCTATATATATATAGACAGGCAGGGTGGGCTATATATAGAGGCAAGCAGGGGTATATAGGCAGGGTGGGCTATATATATAGGCAGGCAGGGTGGGCTATATATAGAGGCAGGCAGGGGTATATACGCAGGGTGGGCTATATATATATATATACATATATATATATATATATATATATATAGGCAGGCAGGGTGGGCTATATATATATATATATATATATATAGGCAGGGTTGGCTATACATAGAGGCAGGCAGTGGTATATAGGCAGGGTTGGGCTATATGTATGGGCAGGCAGGGTGGGCTATATAGGCAGGTAGGGGTATATAGGCAGGCTAGTGTGCTATACAGGCAGGCAGGGCAGGTAAAATAAGAAATTACATACTAACCTCAATCCACGCTCCCTTGATGCGCTGCTCTCCAGCCCCTGTGCTCAGCGTGGGCGGCGCAATCATGTGACATAAGCGTGCCGCCCACGTGATCACTGAGAGCCGGCAGGGGAAGTAGCAGAGTGGAGCGACGCTCCGTTTTGCTACTACCGGGCAGCGCTGCCTTTGAATGCTCTGGCCGGAGGGCCCGGACGTTCAAAGGCGGGATGCACTGGGCCCCTCAGCTTCGCGCCCGCTGCAGTGAACTGTTAAGTTCACTGCCGGCGGTCCCAGGAGCGGCTTTACCGAGGTAGCAGGCGTAGTAGCGGCAGCCCCCTGGTTCTATGCCCAGTGTACGTGGCCGCCTCCTCTAGAATCACAGCCGGCTTGTGGTCAAGGAATCTTTTCCACTGGCGTTAACAACTAGACTGTCACAATGACAGCTTATATTCATACTCCATGGCAGCACATGACAGACCCCTGTTAAGGCTATGTCTACACAGCACTGAATTCTCGTTGGATTTTCAGACTGTTCCCAGCGCTGTGTAGATTTTTATAGAAAATATGTGCTGTAATCTACACAGCACGGGTTCTCTACTGAAGACACCGTCTGTCTGGCAGGAGATAGACCATGTTGGATCCCCGTCGGATTCATGTGCAGCCCATGTTCTGGTCCGCAGGGAAACACAAAAAGCACCCATGGCTTTTGGGGCAAACCCGTGCCAAACACCACGGTACAGAAATGTTAAAATGCCATTGGATTTTGGACGGCATTTTAAAATTGCTGTGTAGATGTAGCCTGTGTGTGACCTACAGCTCCTCACTTCACACCAATTGACTGCAGGCCCTGCTGCTGCAGCAACTGCAACTGCGAACGAATCATTCAATAAA